>JBBDGT010000287.1:88929-183481 GCA_037306005.1 Rhinophrynus dorsalis
TAAAACACAGGTCCTCCCACTGCTGAGAGGTGTTTTAACCAAATGTTATTACAGCTAAGGCTTAATTTGTTTTAGGTGCAATATTCTCATTGGCCTAAAATGTTACCGTGGCGCTGTTGCTACACCATCCTATGGAGGTTTATGGCCAACTGACCAGAGCTGTCCATAGGATGGTGTAGCAACAGCGCCACTGAAACATTTCAGACCACTGTGATACTGCACCTAAAAAAATTCAAGTTTCAGCTGCAATAACTATTGAATAAAACACCTCTCAGCAGTGCGAGTGTCCTTGTTTTACTCAGGAGGATAAACATTGCATCATATATAAAGCATTACCAGCCCCTTTAAAGAACTGTGGTAATGAGGAAAAAAAGTGAGTGTGGGGGAAATAAAGGGTGGTAAGGGGGCATGAGGAAGACATCAGAAACGGTACATGATTGCCAAGGAGAAGTGGGAGTAAGAAGGGAGTAGTCTGAGGGGGTGTGTAGTCAACACTGGACAGGGGCTGGGAGGAGACGAGGAGTCAGAACGGGACAGGGGCTGGGAGGAGACGTGGAGTCTGAACGGGACAGGGGCTGGGAGGAGACGAGGAGTCAGAACGGGACAGGGGCTGGGAGGAGACGAGGAGTCTGAACGGGACAGGGGCTGGGAGGAGACGAGGAGTCTGAACGGGACAGGGGCTGGGAGGAGACGTGGAGTCTGAACGGGACAGGGGCTGGGAGGAGACGAGGAGTCTGAACGGGACAGGGGCTGGGAGGAGACGAGGAGTCTGAACGGGACAGGGGCTGGGAGGAGACGAGGAGTCTGAACGGGACAGGGGCTGGGAGGAGACGAGGGGTCTGAACGGGACGGGGGCTGGGAGGAGACGAGGAGTCTGAACGGGACGGGGGCTGGGAGGAGACGAGGAGTCTGAACGGGACGGGGGCTGGGAGGAGACGAGGAGTCTGAACGGGACAGGGGCTGGGAGGAGACGAGGAGTCTGAACGGGACAGGGGCTGGGAGGAGACGAGGAGTCTGAACGGGACAGGGGCTGGGAGGAGACGTGGAGTCTGAACGGGACAGGGGCTGGGAGGAGACGTGGAGTCTGAACGGGACAGGGGCTGGGAGGAGACGTGGAGTCTGAACGGGACAGGGGCTGGGAGGAGACGAGGAGTCTGAACGGGACAGGGGCTGGGAGGAGACGAGGAGTCTGAACGGGACAGGGGCTGGGAGGAGACGAGGAGTCTGAACGGGACAGGGGAGGAGACGAGGAGTCTGAACGGGACAGGGGCTGGGAGGAGACGAGGAGTCTGAACGGGACAGGGGCTGGGAGGAGACGAGGAGTCTGAACGGGACAGGGGCTGGGAGGAGACGTGGAGTCTGAACGGGACAGGGGCTGGGAGGAGAGGAGGAGTCTGAACGGGACAGGGGGCTGGGAGGAGACGAGGAGTCTGAACGGGACAGGGGCTGGGAGGAGACGAGGAGTCTGAACGGGACAGGGGCTGGGAGGAGACGAGGAGTCTGAACGGGACAGGGGCTGGGAGGAGACGAGGAGTCTGAACGGGACAGGGGCTGGGAGGAGACGAGGAGTCTGAACGGGACAGGGGCTGGGAGGAGACGAGGAGTCTGAACGGGACAGGGGCTGGGAGGAGACGAGGAGTCTGAACGGGACAGGGCTGGGAGGAGACGAGGAGTCTGAACGGGACAGGGGCTGGGAGGAGACGAGGAGTCTGAACGGGACAGGGGCTGGGAGGAGACGAGGCGTCTGAACGGGACAGGGGCTGGGAGGAGACGAGGCGTCTGAACGGGACAGGGGCTGGGAGGAGACGAGGAGTCTGAACGGGACAGGGGCTGGGAGGAAACGAGGAGTAAGAACAGGACAGGGGTTGGGAGGAGACAAGGAGCCAGAGTAGGACAGGGGCTGGGAGGAGACGAGGAGTCTGAACGGGACAGGGGTTGGGAGGAAACGAGGAGTCAGAACAGGACAGGGGTTGGGAGGAGACAAGGAGTCAGAGTAGGACAGGGGCTGGGAGGAGACGAGGAGTCTGAACGGGACAGGGGTTGGGAGGAAACGAGGAGTAAGAACAGGAGAGGGGCTGGAGGAGATGAGGAGAAGGACAGGGGTTGGGAGGAGACAAGGAGTCTGAACGGGACAGGGGCTGGGAGGAGACGAGGAGAAGGACAGGGGTTGGGAGGAGACGAGGAGTCAGAACAGGACAGGGGTTGGGAGGAGACGAGGAGTCAGAACAGGACAGGGGTTGGGAGGAGACGAGGAGTCAGAACAGGACAGGGGTTGGGAGGAAACGAGGAGTAAGAACAGGACAGGGGTTGGGAGGAGACGAGGAGTCAGAACGGGACAGGGGTTGGGAGGAGACGAGGAGAAGGACAGGGGTTGGGAGGAGACGAGGAGTCAGAACGGGAAAGGGGTTGGGAGGAGACGAGGAGTCAGAACAGGACAGGGGTTGGGAGGAGACGAGGAGTCAGAACAGGACAGGGGTTGGGAGGAGATGAGGAGTCAGAACAGGACAGAGGTTGGGAGGAGATGAGGAAAAAGACAGGGGTTGGGAGGAGACAGAACAGGACAGGGGTTGGGAGGAGACGAGGAGTCAGAACAGGACAGGGGTTGGGAGGAGACGAGGAAAAAGACAGGGGTTGGGAGGAGATGAGGAAAAAGACAGGGGTTGGGAGGAGACGAGAAGTCTGAACGGGACAGGGGCTGGGAGGAGACGAGGAGTCTGAACGGGACAGGGGCTGGGAGGAGACGAGGAAAAAGACAGGGGTTGGGAGGAGACAGAACAGGACAGGGGTTGGAGGAGACGAGGAGTCTGAACAGGACAGGGGTTGGGAGGAAACGAGGAGTAAGAACAGGACAGGGGTTGGGAGGAGACAAGGAGTCTGAACGGGACAGGGGTTGGGAGGAAACGAGGAGTAAGAACAGGAGAGGGGCTGGGAGGAGACGAGGAGAAGGACAGGGGTTGGGAGGAGACGAGGAGTCAGAACAGGACAGGGGTTGGGAGGAGACGAGGAGTCAGAACAGGACAGGGGTTGGGAGGAGACGAGGAGTCAGAACAGGACAGGGGTTGGGAGGAAACGAGGAGTAAGAACAGGACAGGGGTTGGGAGGAGACGAGGAGTCAGAACGGGACAGGGGTTGGGAGGAGACGAGGAGAAGGACAGGGGTTGGGAGGAGACGAGGAGTCAGAACGGGAAAGGGGTTGGGAGGAGACGAGGAGTCAGAACAGGACAGGGGTTGGGAGGAGACGAGGAGTCAGAACAGGACAGGGGTTGGGAGGAGATGAGGAGTCAGAACAGGACAGAGGTTGGGAGGAGATGAGGAGTCAGAACAGGACAGGGGTTGGGAGGAGATGAGGAGTCAGAACAGGACAGGGGTTGGGAGGAGATGAGGAAAAAGACAGGGGTTGGGAGGAGACAGAACAGGACAGGGGTTGGGAGGAGACGAGGAGTCAGAACAGGACAGGGGTTGGGAGGAGACGAGGAGTCAGAACAGGACAGGGGTTGGGAGGAGACGAGGAGAAGGACAGGGGTTGGGAGGAGACGAGGAGTCAGAACGGGAAAGGGGTTGGGAGGAGACGAGGAGTCAGAACGGGAAAGGGGTTGGGAGGAGACGAGGAGTCAGAACAGGACAGGGGTTGGGAGGAGACGAGGAGTCAGAACAGGACAGGGGTTGGGAGGAGATGAGGAGTCAGAACAGGACAGAGGTTGGGAGGAGATGAGGAGTCAGAACAGGACAGGGGTTGGGAGGAGATGAGGAGTCAGAACAGGACAGGGGTTGGGAGGAGATGAGGAAAAAGACAGGGGTTGGGAGGAGACAGAACAGGACAGGGGTTGGGAGGAGACGAGGAGTCAGAACAGGACAGGGGTTGGGAGGAGACGAGGAGTCAGAACAGGACAGGGGCTGGGAGGAGACGAGAAGTCTGAACGGGACAGGGGCTGGGAGGAGACGAGGAGTCTGAACGGGACAGGGGCTGGGAGGAGACGAGAAGTCTGAAAGGGACAGGGGCTGGGAGGAGACGAGGAGTCTGAACGGGACAGGGGTTAGGGAGGAGACGAGGAAAAAGACAGGGGTTGGGAGGAGACAGAACAGGACAGGGGTTGGAGGAGACGAGGAGTCAGAACGGGAGAGGGGTTGGGAGGAGACGAGGAGAAGGACAGAGGTCGGGAGGAGACGAGGAGAAGGACAGGGGTTGAGAGGAGACGAGGAGAAGGACAGGGGCTGGGAGGAGACGAGGAGTCAGAGCAGGACAGGGGCTGGGAGAAGACGAGGAAAAAGACAGGGGTTAAGAGGATACAAGGAGTCAGAACAGGACAGGGGTTGGGAGGAGACGAGGAAAAAGACAGGGGTTCGGAGGAGACAGAACAGGACAGGGGTTGGAGGAGACGAGGAGTCAGAACGGGAGAGGGGTTGGGAGGAGATGAGTCAGAACCATGAACACACACTGGTATCCCTTATAGTGAGAGGGTGAGGACACAATAGGACTAGACACTACCATCAGTTCCTTTATATAGGTGTGTACCCACCAGTATACACTGCAGGGCGCCTGTATGATAAACATGACTACAGGCAGACCCAGGCCAGGCAAGCTAGTCACAGACATGGACTAGGCCTTCACATATTCGCTTTTGCAATAATAAAGAAATGAGCATGTTTACATTTTTGTGAAGTTCATTATATGCTATTATTGGTGAAACTGTGAAAAAGTAGCTAGAATGAGGAGAACATTTCTTGCAAATAAAAACAAACAAAAAAAACCCCAAACACCCGATACTGTGGAGTGCAGCAGGACTGTTTTATGTTTGTGCTGTAGGGGGCGGGTGTAGGTCCCTAATTCCTTGCTCCGTGTCCCTTATTCTTATATCTCTGTATACAGACATAACTATGTGTATATTATGGTGTGTTAGTGTTAGGAGTTTCTCTCTTTCTTTGATAAATAAAATTTGGGGATCGGGTACCCTTCATCGCCTCGGCAGCCTGTATTAGTTCGGTCACTGAGCCGGCGACTTGCTTGGAGTACGCAGCCAGCTGCTGCTTGAGCTCTGGACTGGGCTTCTGCAGGATCTGGGAGAAAGAGCAGATCAGTTAGGGAAGAAGTGGGGGGACACAGACATAGGCAACAGAAGGGAGAAGGAGCACGTGTACCATAACACTGTGCGTCTCAAATACTGACAACACCAACAAAGCACTGCGCACACACACACACTGGTAACACACAGATAACACACATACTAACAAAAAGCCATCACCAGAGCCGGATCATGGGCAAGGCACCCTAGTCATCTGCCTAGGGCCAAGACAAGTTGGGGTGGGGGGGGGGGGTCCTCAAAGCCGAACTGGCCCCGCAATTAAAAGCCTGGCTGGTGGGAAGATCAGACTGATCTCCCCACCGGCAAGCAGAGGTCTGTGACTCCTTCTCTCGCTGTTCCCAGGACTCTAATAGTGCAGAGCGCCGGGATATGACATCATATCCTGGAGGTCAACATTACTGCAGAGAGGACCAGGCGGTGCGCAGGAGCTGCTAACAGTGGTCTTTGCCAATGAAGGCACAGACCCCTTCTCTCACACTGCATGCCGCTGGATCGCCAAGGACGATGCAAGCAAAGGTAGGCAAGTAGGAGGGGGCCACAGAAAAAAAGGAGTTGGGAGATAAAATTGGGGGAAAGTGACTAGGGGAGCAGAGAAATGGGGAAAGTGACTATGCCTAGGGCCCTATTGAGATTTAATCCTGCTCTGGGCATCATAGATACACAGACACCATCATATACACAGACACACAACTACACACCGTATACACAGATACCATCGTATATATACACACACACACACACACACACACACACACACACACACACACACACACACACGGTATAAAGACACACACGTACACATGGTATACACATGATATACACAGACACACGAACACAAATCGTATGCACTTGTGTGTCACAAAGGTTTCAAAGCCTTGGATGTGTCGCAGGCATGTCGCACACTCACCACCAGTACGTGGTCCAGCAGCTGCAGGTAGCCAGTTGCACACTCCTTTCCATAGCGTGTTGCACGGATTCGCACGTCAGGACTCACTTCAGGGTGATATGCGGCTTCCTGTCAGTAATGAACTACAGTGAGCTCCCTGCACACCAACTTGCACCCATATAACAAGCAGCTGATCCCTCATACACCAAACTTGAAAACAACTCCGTACCCCCCCCACAAATACCCTCCTAGACTTTCACCCTCTTCCAACTCTTATCCACCTACTCTCCTCCAATTCTGTACAAATACCTCCTATCCTCTTACCATCCCCCCAATTCTGTACAAATGCCACCTATCCTCTTACCATCCCCCCAATTCTGTACAAATGCCACCTATCCTCTTACCATCCCCCCAGTTCTGTACAAATACCTCTTATCCGCTTACCCTCCCCCAATTCTGTACAAATACCTCTTATCCACCCCACAATTCTGTACAAATACCTATTAGCCGCTTACCCTCCCCCAATTATGTGCAAATACCTCTTTATCCACTTAATTCTCCCCCTACAATTCTGAAAACATTTTCTGATTGTTCTACCCAAACTCTACTTAAATACCCTCTTACCGGTCTACCACCAAACTCTGCACGAACACCTCTTGCTGGTCTATCCCTCCGCTCTGAAAACTACATCTTATCCATCCCTTCCAACTCTGTACGCACCTTGCATGAACGCAGCATGTCCGCAATAGCACGCCTGCTCAGATTGGCGGTAGCAATCACATCCTCCTGCCGGCACGAGTTTCCTGCAGCAACAGCTTTGGCCGTTGCCATGGTTATTCCTTTGGTCATGCGAATAAAATCTTCGGGGGTGGATGTCTTGGGAGGTGGGTCAGGAGAACAGAAAACCTGTGTTTTGGGAATGACAGGATAAATAAAAAGGAGAAGAGCAATGAGTAGGCATGGACATCAGCACAAAGATTAACATAACGCGGGCACACAGAATTCCATACAGTATACGGGGACACAAAACGGGAAAACAATGACCGCAGCTGGACAGGTAGGCAAAGAATTCCCATCCAAAAGCCATTCGCTCACTCTCCCCATCCCCCAAGGGTCCATTCGCACACATTTCCCTCCTCCTCTGTGTCCATTCGCACACTCCCCCCCCCCCCCGGGGTCCATTCAGTTACTCACTCTGCCTCTGGGTCCGTTCACTTTCAGGCTCCTCAGGGTTCATTCATTACACACACACACACACACACATATATATACTAATATACACACACACACACACACACACACACACACACACACACACACACTTTCCTTGTAGGGTTCAGTCACACCCTCTCCACCTTTTTACTCTGGGTTGATACATTGATTCTATCTCCTCGTTTTCCCTACAGGGGGTCATCATTCAATCCGACCCCCCAGGTTCATTCAGAAGACTCTGCACTTCTCCTGCTCCCACAGTTCTCACCGCAAGCTCCTGTCGGATATGTTCGATTGTGGCCTCCAGGGCCCGGGTTCCCTTTGTGGCTTCATCCTCCACAGCCTTCACTGTCTTGAGAAGTGATGTAACGTTGGTCACCATTACCTGCGGACACAGTGTAGTGAGAGTTACATCTAGTCTTCCATCGGGTATGCACGTTACAGTAAGTCTACTGCCCTGGTGGACTCTACAGAAGGCCTTCACCCTGCCACTCACCCCTTTATATAAGGACTGGCTCTCTACTCTCACTCTACAGAGAACCTTCACCCTGCCACTCACCCCTTTATATAAGGACTGGCTCTCTACTCTCACTCTACAGAGAACCTTCACCCTGCCACTCACCACTATAAGGACTGGCTCTCTGCCGTCACTCTACAGAGAACCTTCACCCTGCCACTCACCACTATAAGGACTGGCTCTCTGCCGTCACTCTACAGAGAACCTTCACCCTGCCACTCACCCCTATAAAGGACTGGCTCTCTGCCGTCACTCTACAGAGAACCTTCACCCTGCCACTCACCCCTATAAAGGACTGGCTCTCTGCCGTCACTCCACAGAGAGCCTTCACCCTGCCACTCACCACTATAAGGACTGGCTCTCTGCCGTCACTCTACAGAGAACCTTCACCCTGCCACTCACCACTATAAGGACTGGCTCTCTGCCGTCACTCTACAGAGAACCTTCACCCTGCCACTCACCCCTATAAAGGACTGGCTCTCTGCCGTCACTCCACAGAGAGCCTTCACCCTGCCACTCACCACTATAAGGACCGGCTCTCTGCCGTCACTCCACAGAGAACCTTCACCCTGCCACTCACCACTATAAGGACCGGCTCTCTGCCGTCACTCCACAGAGAGCCTTCACCCTGCCACTCACCACTATAAGGACTGGCTCTCTGCCGTCACTCTACAGAGAACCTTCACCCTGCCACTCACCACTATAAGGACTGGCTCTCTGCCGTCACTCTACAGAGAACCTTCACCCTGCCACTCACCACTATAAGGACTGGCTCTCTGCCGTCACTCTACAGAAAGCCTTCACCCTGCCACTCACCATACCCAGGATCTTATCTCCTCCCTCTTTCCCCTCTACAAAAGGACTTCACCCTGCCTCCCACCACCCACAGGACCTCCTTTTCATTGTCAGTCTACAGAGAACCATCTCCCGGTTAGCTCTCTACAACCCCATTCACAATCCGATTCCTGCACCTTAGCGGAGTTCTTTAACTGATAAACAGATGGATCATCGCTGGATTTTCCGGCTGCAGCTTTTGTGGCACTGATCAAATCTCCCAGGGCCTTAGCGACATCTTTCACTGCATTTATCAGGACAACCTGTTGGAAAACCAGATAATCATAATGAAAATAGGTGGAATACTAGTGTCACTCTGTCCAGGAGACTCTCTCTTCTATGGTAAATCCTACATCACAGACAGAGTCTCTGCTACAGGGCACACTGCCTTGGCTGTCACTATGTCAGAATCTGCAATGCAGGAATCAGTCTCGGCTACACAGGAGAGGTCTCCCACGGCCCAGCCATTTAGTTACATGGGATATGTTTATTTGTTTACTTAACAGTGAGTCTGTGACCAGGTACATTCCCTGGTGTCTATATGCAGGGATTGTCTAGGATTCTTCCTTTGTTCTGGGGGACATTATACACTAAAGACTGTGCGAAGTGGGAGAGATTGCCTGGGTTGCG
The DNA here is from genome assembly GCA_037306005.1 of Rhinophrynus dorsalis. Taxonomy (NCBI): domain Eukaryota; kingdom Metazoa; phylum Chordata; class Amphibia; order Anura; family Rhinophrynidae; genus Rhinophrynus; species Rhinophrynus dorsalis. The sequence goes on from JBBDGT010000287.1 coordinate 98,090, forward strand.
GTAGGGGTGGACCCTCACCCCGGGGCAGAGACTGGCCTGATATTCAGAGGAATGAAAATTAACTCCCTGCCCACTAGTAACTACAGCATCCCAACAGATTGCTGAGGTGTACAGTGTGGGAACGCCGCGACCCATTCGCTAGTCTGTACTGTGTCTATGTGCAGAGGTGAAATGGCTTGTCTGGGATTCTTCCTTTGTTCTGAAGGACATTACCTCTGACATGAGGTCAGTTCCTGGGGCTCAGTCTGTTATGGAGGTTACATGTACTCTGAGGAACCACTCCATGGCACTGTGTGTTATGGAGCAGTACTGTGGGACACAGGCCCTCTTACATTAACCTTACCCTGGGGTAAATTAATCTGTGTCCTTAGTTGGCTTACCTGGGTCTCTGGGTCCTCAGCTCCCAAGCTGGCGGCACCCAATTTGACAGTCTCTGCAAGACGTGTGATTGTGGTTACAGATGACTGTGCCGCCTGTGCCAGCTTCTCCTGACTGGATGTCGCATTCTGAACCAGGACCTTGGTGTCTTCCACGAGAGCCTTAGCTGTCTTCAGGATTCCCTCCCTGAAAGAAAGCACTTTTGTCAAAGGTCCAGGTATGACCCAACCCCACTGACCCTTCACAGGGACATCAGATTCATCATCAACCTTCATCAACCTGTCATCTCCATCACACAAATTCTACTCTATTCCCAAACGTCTACCATTCATTAATGTGGACTAGTCACCTTAAAATACATTTAGTTACTGTAATAAGGAAATAAAATCTGCCTATATGTGGAATTAGAAATTTGCTTGCAAGAGAACTTGACAATAAACCTTTACTTGTTGGTGGTAAAGGCTGTCACTTCATGCTAAATGGCTTAGTGATGGATCAATATCCCCACATACTGTGCTATGAATTATTCTAGTCCCAAGGTGGCACTGGATCCTGAAACACAGTGCCATGTGATCAACACCACCCGCAGAAATGCCTGAATTCAGGAATCTCAATAATCCTCCTCTGAAAAGAGAACTCAACTTGAGATCTCTCAAAACCAGTGAGACAACTTACAATGCTGAGTGTTAAGGTCATGCTAATCAAGTAAATAACCCATACCCTAAGACATATCTTGACCAAAGACATCCAGTAGAGAGTGAAAACATGACTATTTCAACCAGAACAGAGCTATCAGTAAGAGTTGTGCCTTTCTTCCCCTTGTTCTTACAGACCACTCTAGGAATCATTGCTGTAGGAGAGTTACGGCTGGCAAGCAAAACCAGGAGTCGAACGGTATAGTTAATAGAACCTTTATTATGAGAATAATGACAGAAATGCAATATATAAATAAACACACAGCAGGTGATACAAACGGTGAGCACTGTATCAGGAATAGCAGACTCCCAATCTCTGCACCACACTGTCTGGAGACTAGGCCTCAGCCTGCTGGAGTCTCGTGGTAAGGTAACGCCCAAGAGATACTGACTCAGCCTGCAGTCAGTAGCTAGGAGTCTGCTAGAGCCCCAGGTCAGTACTAGGAAGGATGTCTGAATAAAGGAACCAACAAACTGAGCGAACAGGCAGAGCCTTCTAGTAAGCACCAGATAGGATAGTCAGACGAGCCAAAGTCATACACAGAGCGGGTAGTCAGACAGAGCCACAAGTTTGCACCAGAAAGGATATCCACTGAAGCCATGGAATGCTGGATGCGCAGTGGACAGAGCTCCAGGTCAACACCAGAGTGGGTAGACAAGCCTAGGTCATACAAGGAGTGGGTAGTCAGCCAGAGCCACAGGTTTGCACCAGAAAAGGTATCTGAGCAAAATCGGAACGCCAAGGAGAATAGTCAGACAGAGCCACAGGTCAACACCAGAATGGATGGACAGACAAGCTGGATCATACACAGGAATATTAGATAATGAACCGCTCAGAACAACAACGTAAGGGTGACTGAGTCATGACTCAGTCTGCCCTTTAAACTCCTCCACAGGAAGTAGGTAGGAGGAGCAGCTAGAGGGAGGAAGTAGGTAGGAGGAGACTACAGGAAACACACACACATAAAACAGAGGCCTGAAGCATGCTTGAAGCTTCTTGCCTGCAGATGACGAGTGGAAAGATGCCAAATGTCGCTGAAGCGGTGGCTCTGGAAACAAGGTATTGTGACAAAGAGGAAGTTCACCAGGTTGGACTGGTAACGTAGCAACATGATGTGGACTCTTGTACTCCTCCTATCAGTAAGATGTATGCCTTTCTTCCCCTTGTTCTTACAGACCACTCTAGGAATCATTGCTGTAGGAGAAGGTTCACCAGGCATTACTGGTAACGTGGCACCATGATGTGGACTCTGGATTTCTGAAATAGCTGAAGTGAGATTTACTGTACAAAATAGCTTCTTGCATATGTATATTAAAAGTCAGAGATGCTCAACTAGGAACGAACCTGCAGTACAAATTTGCAGGCTCTATAGGAATTTTGTCCTACCCAGGGTGCAATCTCTTTAGAAGAAATATCCTAAAGCGTATCATACTGGTCGTGCCATTACAGCAGTCCAACCATGAAATGCCAGGCAATTCCTCTCTTTACAAGACAAGCAGCCAACCCCAGACGTACGATTTGGCCTTGTTGGGCCTCGTAACCCCAAAGGTAACAGGTGGAATGCAGCATTGGACCCCTTGCTCACAGCGCTTAGAGAGATCAGCTACACCTCCCTGACGAGGCCCAACAAGGCCAAAACGAACGTCCGGGGTTGGCTGCTTCTCTTTTTCAGTGAAGAATTGCCTGGCATTTTGTGGTTGGACTGCTGTAAGGACAGGATCAATATGATGTGCTTTAGGATATTTCTTCTCTGTGAAAGGCACTAATGGGCTAAAAGAGATTGCACCCTGGGTAGGACACCACTCCTATAGAGCCTGCAAATCTGTATTGCAGGTTTGTTCTTAGTTGACCATCTCTGACTTTTAATATACAAAATAACTTCTTGTCCACTTTTTTCCCAAGCTGCCTTGCTTCTTGTCCCTACTTCACTATATATGCATTTATGCTGCATTGTCAGGTCAGATCTTAATGGGATTGTACTTCAAGAGCATCTGCTGAGTTGTAACAGCCTTGTAGAACACCCTCAGTTTGAAGAGACTGATGCACAGAATGACCTCTGACTTCCACCATCGACCTTGAGAGAGGATCTGGACTGGCAGAGTGCAACCAGTTGTAACTACCTAACTAGGTCATGTCAAGAAGTGTCCGTCCCACTCCAGGTTACAGCAGATTAAACACAAGAGGACACAGACCACTAAGCTGATGGTGACAGACTAATGGTGGTGAGTGACAACAATGTTTGTTTCGGTGACATAGTAGATCCAGTTACTAAAGACTCATACTAAATTGGGAAAGAAAAGGAACCCTCCCCATCTCCGAAGGTCCCACTGTATTCATACAGTTACGATTGCTGGTAGGGAAAGGAGGAAGAAATCCTGAACTATGTGTTGAATGTCCGACACCTTTCTCAAGGAGAAGAAACACCTTTTGAAGAGATGTATTAAATGCCGGACCTGGAAAAGTCAAAATATCGAGTCATCAGTACATGGAGCCCTACAACACTGAGGACCATCCATGAGATGGATCCATCCTTGAAAGTCTGCCTCATTTACTTTAAGGTGTTATCATTCTCAGTGTCCAAAGAGAACTGTCCCACTCCAGTGTGTTTGAGATGACCTCCCAAAAGAGAATTTGGGAAAGCATCCAATGAGCCACCTTCATAACAACAGTAATATAGATAGTGGCTAATGGTATCAAAGACACCTGACACACATGAAACTAGTGATACACCATGTATATAGGGTACAATGGTATAGCCCATTCAGGTTATAAATCTGGAGGAAATTCTTTTGAAGTACTTGCTAACTGCTCATCAGTAACAGAGCGAGTCAGACTGCCAAGTCAAACCTGAAATTGTGCCACAGGCTGAGCAGGATGCCTACCTAGTGCCTTTGCTGTTCTTGGCTTTCTTTTTCCTTTTTTTTTTAGGATCTGCCAAAGTGTCCGAATAACTTGTAAATCAAACTGATTTAATAGGTTAGGGAAAATTTCCCTAAAGTAGATAAATTCCACTGGCGACGTTATGTGTGGTAAAGAAGCATGCACACACGTGTGACATTCATACGTGTGCTCACTCCACTTAACGATGGCTGAAGCTGGCAGAGAAATATGGCTGTTATGTATAATTAAAACTGCCCTGCGGTAATTCTTAGAAGCTTCCTCTTGATCCAGTTAATGAAACGGAACAAATCAGGATATCTTGCTCTGCGGTTTGTGCATGCAATGAGCTTCTCGCTCCGGTTTCTGAATCGAAAGAGTGAAAGTGTACTGCTCTGCCATGTCTTCTGTATGGGTTAAACCTGTGCTTCTTTTCTTTTTCTGCAGTTGTTGCATTTCTGATACTTTCCTTATTTGTCCCCTGCCAAAGGCAAAGTCCTCTCCATGGCAACTGCAGCATTAATAGCGGTGGACTAGACGCTTTAAAGGGGAACATTCACATGTAAAAAAAAATTTGGCCATGGGCTTACATTAGTAAAATTATATCAGAATTTTTTTTTTTTTTATTAGATATTGCTTACTTCTTAAGTTACGGAGACTTAATATTGGGCACTTCCGCATTCTGTTGCACATGACTTGCTTCCTATCATAGTGGTATTTATCTGGGATATTGTTACACCAATTCTAATATAATTTTACTAATGTAAGCCCATGGACAAGCGTTTTATTACACGTGAATATTCCCCTTTAAGGGTCCAGTCTGTATGTATCTTGTTATGAAGAACCTACATTAAAGTAAGATGAAATAATATAACAAATTAAAATACTATAAATATTGAAGTCCCACTCCCTTGTGGAGGAGTCTTTACCCCACAGTCTCTGTGTCCTCCCCAGTGGTTGCCAAATAATTTTTTTTTTTTTTTTTTTTTTGAGAAATTAACCCATTTTACAGAAAAATGACCAGCAAAACATTTGTAATGCTCTGTAAAACAAACATTAGAGTGACAGGTTCACTTTAAGAGGATTTATAGTTATTAAATGGAAAAAGTCCAACATCAAAATTATCGCTTTAAAAAAAAACAAAGCTGGCAAACTTTAGGTCTAAATTTTCAGATATTAGATGTAATCCCCCCAACCCCCAAGAAAGGACATCTCAACTAAAATGCTGTTGAAATCAACAAATATGTGCAGATTTAATTAATGCAAAACTTTAAAGGGATAGTAAAACTTGAATTAAAGTTCAGGTCCAAGTCTTCTCTATATTTTTATTTTTAAACACGTAGCGTTATAGTTCAACACTTACAGTTTAGTAGTTCAAGTGCAATTCAAGCTGAAAGATGCCCCCTCCCACTCCTTTCTCTGCGTCACTCAGCCTCTCAGTCTGGTCCGGATGGAGCACGGTTAGGGACAGTCTTCAGTAAATAGGAAAATCCTACCCCCCCCCCCTTCGTCAAGGGGGGCAGGGTTTTCCTTATACTTACTGTGTGAAGATTGTCCCTTGGTGCGTCCGTCCATTCCCACGACTGGATTCCAGATCAGATGAGAGGTGGCCATAATATAGCGCTATGTGTTAGAAAAAATATAAAGAAGTCTCGGACCTGAACTTTAATTCAAGTATTACGCACCCTTTAACCCTGAACTGCCCATATTTTCTTTGCTTGTAATTTGACATTAACTTTTAAGGTTTTTGCCTTTTAATTTATGGGAGGCTACTAATTGTACACATCCGTCTTTCTCAAATACTACTGAGAAGATTTGCACTAAATTACCTTTGTAGGGATTGGCACCATTGCCTGGAATCCAGGTTTACAGATAAATCTGACATCCCATTTACGTTTTTATAAGCATGTAACATGGATTTTCAGTTTAAGCTTTGGCTATGGCAGTTACATTGCTATCCTAATTCCCCCTCCCTTCCCGCTGCTCCCCCATATCTTGTACCGGTGATCTGCAAAGGTTTCAGCATTCTCTCTGTTCAATGTTCCCGCTGTAGCAAACATGATGGTGGTGTCGAGATCCGCGATGATACCAGACACGGCGCTGGCAGCGGTTATGCAAGCTTGTGTACCACGGTTACCAGCCTGGAGAGCAGCCAGAACATGAGACACCTAACAGAAAAGAGATATTGCAGATGAACTACCTTCACGCTGTGTTGTGAAGGGTGAACTGCGGGACCTGGTGACCTGATACCGCATTAGTTACCTTCTCTGACACTCGCCGTGCACTATCGATCAACTCTTTCTTGGTGTAACTGTCATTGGGACTGCACTGGAGTGCTCCAGCCTTGGTGACCAGCAGAGAGCAGCCATGACCCAGCTCCTGTACCCGCTGTTTAATGTGCAAGCCAATCTGAAGAGTAAAGATACCAAAAGAATCCCACTGTAGGACATGGAGACATACGCACACAGGCTAGAGAGGACATCGTTATGATTATCAGGTGAAGGGGTCACTGGGAATCCATATGTGCACAACAGAGGTTCAAGAGAGGGAACATAGGAAAGGCATTAATGGGACACCGGGGGAGGAAAGGTATTACTGGGACACCGGGGGAGGAAAGGTATTAATGGGACACCGGGGAGGAAAGGTATTAATGGGACACCGGGGGAGGAAAGGTATTAATGGGACACCAGGGGAGGAAAGGTATTAATGGGACACCGGGGGAGGAAAGGTATTAATGGGACACCGGGGGAGGAAAGGTATTAATGGGACACCAGGGGAGGAAAGGTATTAATGGGACACCGGGGGAGGAAAGGTATTAATGGGACACCGGGGGAGGAAAGGTATTAATGGGACACCGGGGGAGGAAAGGTATTAATGGGACACCGGGGGAGGAAAGGTATTAATGGGACACCGGGGGAGGAAAGGTATTAATGGGACACCAGGGGAGGAAAGGTATTAATGGGACACTGGGGGGGAGGAAAGGCATTAATGGGACACCGGGGGAGGAAAGGTATTAATGGGACACCAGGGGAGGAAAGGTATTAATGGGACACTGGGGAGGAAAGGCAATAACGGGACACCGGGGAGGAAAGGCAATAACGGGACACCGGAGAGGAAAGGCATTAATAGAACACAAACAGGCAAGAATAGAGACTGAGTGTTCTAGACAGCAGGGGGTAAGATTGGGGTACATAGGAAGCAGAGGTATAAGTGGGTAACACATAGGACAGAGGCAACTGTGTAAGTCTTTGCGAGGCCATCATGGGGCAGATAGGCAGGGCACCAGATTACTGGGTCTCACACTGGCGGAAAAGGTGTATTTTCCATCGGGGAGATGAACCTGATTATGCTTTACCTCTTCATTCTCAGCCGTCATTGCTGCTGGTTTGGCTTCGTGGGCAAGTTGTCCATAGTCATTGGTCAGCTGGTTTGCCAGGGTTCCCAGCTCATCAGGGTTAGTGGTAGACTTGGTAACCTGAAAGAAGTAAACTATCTGTACTGATATCTTACAATAATAACATGCACCCACCACACTAGGTGTAAACAGATGTCAAAAGAAAGGTAGATGTGGTTAAGGTATGCTGATGGCAGGGAGCTGGTGTTTATTTGGTTGAACTATGTTGGTGGCAGGGAGCTGATGTTTATTTGGTTGAACTATGTTGGTGGCAGGGAGCTGATGTTTTTTGGTTGAACTATGTTGGTGGCAGGGAGCTGATGTTTTTTGGTTGAACTATGTTGGTGGCAGGGAGCTGATGTTTTTTGGTTGAGGTATGTTAATGCATGGAATGGATGTTTATTTCGTTGAGGTATGTAGGTGGTGCGGAATTGATTGTTATTAGGCTGAGGTATGTTGGTGGTGGGGAATTGATTGTTATTAGGCTGAGGTATGTTGGTGGTGGGGAATTGATGGTTATTAGGCTGAGGTATGTTGGTGGTGGGGAATTGATGGTTATTAGGCTGAGGTATGTTGGTGGTGGGGAATTGATGGTTATTAGGCTGAGGTATGTTGGTGGTGAGGAATTGATGGTTATTAGGCTGAGGTATGTTGGTGGTGGGGAATTGATGGTTATTAGGCTGAGGTATGTTGGTGGTGGGGAATTGATGGTTATTAGGCTGAGGTATGTTGGTGGTGGGGAATTGATGGTTATTAGGCTGAGGTATGTTGGTGGTGGGGAATTGATGGTTATTAGGCTGACGTATGTTGGTGGTGGGGAATTGATGGTTATTAGGTTGAGGTGTGTTGGTGGTGGGGAATTGATGGTTATTAGGTTGAGGTGTGTTGGTGGTGGGGAATTGATCGTTATTAGGCTGAGGTATGTTGGTGGTGGGGAATTGATCATTATTAGGCTGAGGTATGTTGGTGGTGGGGAATTGATGGTTAGTAGGCTGAGGTATGTTGGTGGTGGGAAATTGATGATTATTAGGCTGAGGTATGTTGGTGGTGGGGAATTGATGGTTATTAGGCTGAGGTATGTTGGTGGTGGGGAATTGATGGTTATTAGGCTGAGGTATGTTGGTGGTGGGGAATTGATGGTTATTAGGCTGAGGCACGTAGATGGTGGGGAGCTGATGGTTATTAGGCTGAGGTATGTTGGTGGTGAGGAGCTGATGTTTATTTGCTTGAGGATGGTTTGTCGTTGGGAGCTGATGTTTACTTGGTGGAGGTAGGTTAGTTGTTGGGAATCTATATTAGATCATTAGATATACTGATGAGGGGGTGAGCAGATTTTTAATTAGACTGAGATAAGGTGATGACCCCTTCCTCTGCAAAGCTAACTTCAGTTTTCCATTAGCAGAGTCAGGAGAGGAAAGAAAAACACATTTCCTCACCCAACAAGTCTTCTGTGGGCAGGAAGCCCTGTATCTATCAATGAACCAAGAGAAAAGGATTTATTAGCAAGTGAAAAAAAATCCCATTTTCTCTAGCGTCACTGAGGGATGGAGGGACCATGGGGATGTACCAAAGCTGCCCCAAACAACTGGGAGGGAAGATAACTAATGAGCAATGGCCTCAAAAACTTTACAGCCAAAACTAGCATCTTGGCATGCCAGAAAGTTAACTTTGTAAAACTTGAACAGATTACCATGTAGCTGCCTTGCACAACTGGACAACAGTAGCTTGATTCTTCAAGACCCAAGAGGTAATAATGGACCTAGCAGAATGAGCTGTGATTCTGAATGGAACTGGAACAGACTTTAGTCTGTAAGCTTGTCGGATTGTCTGTTTAAGCAATGAAACAACGGTATTCGTAGAGGCTGGTATGCCCTTTTTTAGGGACTCCTGGAATCACAAACATAGTATCTGAAGTGTGAAGAATGCTTCTTTGGAATTAGAACACAAGGAAGTGCCACTTTCTGATTTATGTGAAAAACAGATAGTCTCGCTTACCAAAGCCTTACTGAAGATACAAGGACTTTCACAGACACTACTTTTAGGGTGGAACATTGGGACTGTTCTTAAATCTACTTTATCTTTGTGGAAGATTAGATACAGAAAATTACAAGTAAGAGCACTAAGTTCTAAGAAAGATGGTCTTAAAGGTTAGATCTCTGATAGAGGCTGATCTTAAAGGGATAGTAATGTTTCACAATAAAAGCAGCTCTAATTAATCATCATAGTATTTGGACTTTGGAGAGTGTTATTTCAATTCTGTCAGATTTGTAGTTCAAGAGTAATTCAATGACAAAGTATCCCCCTCCCGCCCCTTTTACTGATGTAACACTGCTCAGCCAGATCAGAAGGGAGGTGCCCGGGTAGACTGCAGAGAGGGACAATCTTCAATTAAGATAAGGGAAAAACCTGAAAAACTTGTCAAGGGGGGCAGGGCTTTCATTGTTCTCATAGGAAGAAGATTGTCCCCTGCTGTTATCTGTCTGGTCTATGGACTGGATTCCACATCTGAGAAGAGATGGCTTACACTAGGTAAAAGAGGCAGGGCTTTCATTGTTCTCATAGGAAGAAGACTGTCCCCTGCTGTTATCTGTCTGGTCTATGGACTGGATTCCACATCTGAGAAGAGATGGCTTACACTAGGTAAAAGGGGCGGGAGGGCATTCATTGTTCTCATAGGAAGAAGATTGTCCCCTTCTGTTATCTGTCTGGTCTATGGACTGGATTCCACATCTGAGAAGAGATGTCTTACACTAGGTAAAAGGGGGGCAGGGCTTTCATTGTTCTCATAGGAAGAAGATTGTCCCCTGCTGTTATCTGTCTGGTCTATGGACTGGATTCCACATCTGAGAAGAGATGGCTTACACTAGGTAAAAGGGGGGCAGGGCTTTCATTGTTCTCATAGGAAGAAGATTGTCCCCTGCTGTTATCTGTCTGGTCTATGGACTGCATTCCACATCTGAAGATTGGGGGCTTACACTAGGTAAATGGGGCGGGAGGGGAATCTTGAACTACAACTCTGACAGTAATGAAATAACACTCCCCATGGCTCAAATGCTATGAAGATTAATTGGAGCTGCTGTTTTTGTGAAACATTATTGTCACTTTAAGGGCTCAAATGGAGAGGACTGAAGAGCCTCTAACAGTAAATTCAAATCCCATGGTCAGATAAGAGGTCTGTATGGGGGAGCTATGCTGGTGACCCCTTGCAGAAAAGTCTGAATCTCTGGAAGAGAAGACGTCTCCCTCTGGTACAATACAGAGAGGGAGATGAAATGTGGACTTTCAAAGAGTTTACCCTTTTCTAGACCTGACTGCAGGAACTCTAGAAGAGATGGAAGGAAGAAGGATCTAGATCTTTCATGGCACAAAAGGAGAGAAAGATTCTCCAAATTCTGTGATATATTCTAGAGGACACGGGTTTCTGAGCCATGAGCACGATCTGAATCACTGGGGAACTGAATCCTTTGTCTCTAAGAATTTGGGTCTCAAGTTCCATATCGTCAAAGTGCGATTGTGCAAGTTGTGATGGAAAATTGAACCTTGAAAGATGAGGTCTGGAATATGAGGAAGACACCATGGCTCTATCAATGACACGTCTTGGATGGTGAAAACAAGACCTCCTAGACCAGAATGGTGATATGATGACGGTGTGCACCACCTCCTTTATGTCAATTCTGGGAATCATAGGTAGTGGAGGGAAAACGTACACAAGTCTATACTTCTATGGGATTCTTAGGGCATCCACTGCTATCGCCTGTGGATCCCTTACCCTTGCACAGAAAGTTGATAGTTTTCAGATTCTTTTTGATGCCATTATGTCTTTGTCTGGAACTCCTCATCGGTGAGTTATCTGAGGGAATATTTCTTGGTTTAGTTACCATTCTCCTGGGACTATGGTCTGGTGGGTGAGGTAATCTGCCTCTCAATTCTCCACTCCTGGCATGTAAATTCCTGATAAAGCTGGAACACGTTTCTCCGCCCAGAGAAGAATTCTCTGTACTTCCATCCAGGCAGCATTGTTTTTTGTCCCTACTTGATGGTTTATGTATGCCACTGCTGGGGCACGGTCTGTCGGAAGTGGAATGGGAAGATTCTTCTGAATGGATATCCATGCCAGTAATGCATTGTAAACTGCACATAATTCCAAGATGTTTATGGGAATGCGGGACTCTGTATGAGTCCACTGGCCTTGAATGGAGAGATGTTTGTACACTGTTTCACATCTAAACAGACTGGCGCCTGTTGTGACCATTTCCCACTCTGTGATATAGAAAGGTTTGCCTGCTACCAGTGGAGAGATTGCCTTGTGGATTGTTATATCTACATCATATGATTAATATGCTTCAGATTTTTGGACCAATTGAGAATTAGGTCCAACTGAAGAGGCCTCAGGTGAAACAGAGCAAAGGGAACTGCTTCTATTGTCGCTACCATTTTTCCCAAAATTTTCATGCAGTGTATGACAGAAACTTCTGTTAGGGGGAGGAAGGATTGGACTCAGTCCTGAAGATCCAAAATCTTCTCTTGAGGTAAAAACAACTTTTGAAGGGTGGTATTTAATCTCAGGCCTATAAACAGTATTTGCTGATGGCTGTAGCAGAGATTTGCTTAAAGGTATAGTAATACCTAATTTAAAGGGATAGTAATACTTCGTTTTAACTTTATTTTATTTTGTAGGCATTAAAAAAACATGAAGAACGATATAAGTCTTATCTCTCAAACCTTTATGGTTTATGAGATATTCACAAGCAAAGTTTCCCCTCCCGCCCCTTTTACCTAGTGTAATCCATCTCTTCTCAGATGTGGAATCCAGTCCATAGACCAGACAGATAACAGAAGGTGACAATCTTCTTCCTATGAGAACAATGAAAGCCCTGCCCCCCTTTTACCTAGTGTAAGCCATCTCTTCTCAGATGTGGAATCCAGTCCATAGACCAGACAGATAACAGAAGGGGAAAATCTTCTTCCTATGAGAACAATGAAAGTCCCGCCCCTTTTACCTAGTGTAAGACATCTCTTCTCAGATGTGGAATCCAGTCCATAGACCAGACAGATAACAGAAGGGGACAATCTTCTTCCTATGAGAACAATGAAAGCCCTGCCCCTTTTACCTAGTGTAAGCCATCTCTTCTCAGATGTGGAATCCAGTCCATAGACCAGACAGATAACAGCAGGGGACAATCTTCTTCCTATGAGAACAATGAAAGCCCTGCCCCCCTTTTACCTAGTGTAAGCCATCTCTTCTCAGATGTGGAATCCAGTCCATAGACCAGACAAATAACAGAAGGGGAAAATCTTCTTCCTATGAGAACAATGAAAGTCCCGCCCCTTTTACCTAGTGTAAGACATCTCTTCTCAGATGTGGAATCCAGTCCATAGACCAGACAGATAACAGAAGGGGACAATCTTCTTCCTATGAGAACAATGAAAGCCCTGCCCCTTTTACCTAGTGTAAGCCATCTCTTCTCAGATGTGGAATCCAGTCCATAGACCAGACAGATAACAGCAGGGGACAATCTTCTTCCTATGAGAACAATGAAAGCCCTGCCCCCCTTTTACCTAGTGTAAGACATCTCTTCTCAGATGTGGAATCCAGTCCATAGACCAGACAGATAACAGAAGGGGACAATCTTCTTCCTATGAGAACAATGAAAGCCCTGCCCCTTTTACCTAGTGTAAGCCATCTCTTCTCAGATGTGGAATCCAGTCCATAGACCAGACAGATAACAGAAGGGGACAATCTTCTTCCTATGAGAACAATGAAAGCCCTGCCCCCCTTTTACCTAGTGTAAGCCATCTCTTCTCAGATGTGGAATCCAGTCCATAGACCAGACAGATAACAGAAGGGGACAATCTTCTTCCTATGAGAACAATGAAAGCTCTGCCCCCCTTTTACCTAGTGTAAGCCATCTCTTCTCAGATGTGGAATCCAGTCCATAGACCAGACAGATAACAGCAGGGGACAATCTTCTTCCTCTGAGAACAATGAAAGCCCTGCCCCTTTTACCTAGTGTAAGCCATCTCTTCTCAGATGTGGAATGCAGTCCATAGACCAGACAGATAACAGCAGGGGACAATCTTCTTCCTATGAGAACAATGAAAGTCCTTCCCCCCTTGACAGGTTTTTCCCTTATCTTAATTGAAGATTGTCCCTCTCTGCAATCTACCTGGGCACCTCCCTTCTGATCTGGTTGAACAGGGGGGGGGATACTTTGTTTGTGAATATCTCTTAAACCATAAAGGTTTGAGAGATAAGACTTATATCGTTCTTCATGTTTTTTAATGCCTACAAAATAAAATAAAGTTAAAACGAAGTATTACTTTCCCTTTAAAGTTCATTTATCATTATTATAGGCATTAAAAAAAAATATTAAGATGTGAGATGCATCCAGCTTCTTATCAGCGGCATCCATTAGGGCTGCAGCACTTTGGACAGGAATTGTAGCAGTGTGTTTGTAGAGTTGGGGCACTGTGGAGTCCACAGATGTATCCTATCATATTAGAAAGAATAGAAACGTGTGATTTGTTTTTTAAGCATGGACAAAGCCTAATCTGGATAGCCTCATTCATCTTGCACGATTTGATCTATTTCAATATAGACAGGGAAGAAGACGGCAGATTGCATTTTACTCTTAAAGAGGGATACAGAGCGGCAATTTTGTAAGGATTCATCAGACATGAAGAACTTCAATAATCACCCTAACCAATGGATCCACTAATTCAGATTCATCATTCCTAGAATACAGGTCTGCAGTAGAGTAGTCACTATGTATCTCTCCTTCATCCTAAGAATAGCCAGAGTGGCTCTGTGACTATCCATGGACTTGCATAAATAAGGCTGGGGTGTCAGACAGTGTATACGTAGTACTGTGACTGCCAGTGGACAGTGGAACAAGGCTGGGGTGTCAAGACAGTGTATGTGTGGTTCTGTGTGACTTTCTATGGACTTGTGGAACAAGGCTGGAGTGTCAGGCAGTGTATGTGTGGTTCTGTGTGACTTTCTATGGACTTGTGGAACAAGGCTGGGGTGTCAGGCAGTGAATGTGTGGTTCTGTGACTTTCTATGGACTTGTGGAATAAGGCTGGAGTGTCAGACAGTGTATGTGTAGTTCTGTGACTTTCTTTGTACTTGTGGAATAAGGCTGGGGTGTCACACAGTGTATGTGTGGTTCTGTGACTTTCTATGGACTTGTGGAATAAGGCTGGAGTGCCAGGCAGTGTATGTGTGGTTCTGTGACTTTCTATGGACTTGTGGAATAAGGCTGGGGTGTCAGGCAGTGTATGTGTGGTTCTGTGACTTTCTATGGACTTGTGGAACAAGGCTGGGGTGTCAGGCAGTGTATGTGTAGTTCTGTGACTTTCTATGGACTTGTGGAATAAGGCTGGGGTGTCAGGCAGTGTATGTGTGGTTCTGTGACTTTCTATGGACTTGTGGAATAAGGCTGGGGTGTCAGGCAGTGTATGTGTGGTTCTGTGACTTTCTATGGACTTGTGGAATAAGGCTGGGGTGTCAGGCAGTGTATGTGTGGTTCTGTGACTTTCTATGGACTTGTGGAACAAGGCTGGAGTGTCAGGCAGTGTATGTGTAGTTCTGTGACTTTCTATGGACTTGTGGAATAAGGCTGGGGTGTAAGACAGTGTATGTGTAGTTCTGTGACTTGTGGAATAAGGCTGGGGTGTCAGGCAGTGTATGTGTGGTTCTGTGACTTTCTATGGACTTGTGGAATAAGGCTGGGGTGTCAGGCAGTGTATGTGTGGTTCTGTGACTTTCTATGGACTTGTGGAACAAGGCTGGAGTGTCAGGCAGTGTATGTGTAGTTCTGTGACTTTCTATGGACTTGTGGAACAAGGCTGGGGTGTTAGGCAGTGTATGTGTGGTTCTGTGACTTTCTATGGACTTGTGGAATAAGGCTGGAGTGTCAAGACAGTGTATGTGTGGTTCTGTGTGACTTTCTATGGACTTGTGGAATAAGGCTGGAGTGTCAGGCAGTGTATGTGTAGTTCTGTGACTTTCTATGGACTTGTGGAATAAGGCTGGAGTGTCAGGCAGTGTATGTGTAGTTCTGTGACTTTCTATGGACTTGTGGAACAAGGCTGGGGTGTCAGGCAGTGTATGTGTGGTTCTGTGACTTTCTATGGACTTGTGGAATAAGGCTGGGGTGTCAGGCAGTGTATGTGTGGTTCTGTGACTTTCTATGGACTTGTGGAACAAGGCTGGAGTGTCAGGCAGTGTATGTGTAGTTCTGTGACTTTCTATGGACTTGTGGAACAAGGCTGGGGTGTCAGGCAGTGTATGTGTGGTTCTGTGACTTTCTATGGACTTGTGGAATAAGGCTGGAGTGTCAAGACAGTGTATGTGTGGTTCTGTGTGACTTTCTATGGACTTGTGGAATAAGGCTGGAGTGTCAGGCAGTGTATGTGTAGTTCTGTGACTTTCTATGGACTTGTGGAATAAGGCTGGGGTGTCAGACAGTGTATGTGCGGTTCTGTGACTTTCTATGGACTTGTGGAATAAGGCTGGAGTGTCAGGCAGTGTATGTGTAGTTCTGTGACTTTCTATGGACTTGTGGAACAAGGCTGGAGTGTCAGGCAGTGTATGTGTAGTTCTGTGACTTTCTATGGACTTGTGGAACAAGGCTGGGGTGTCAGGCAGTGTATGTGTGGTTCTGTGACTTTCTATGGACTTGTGGAATAAGGCTGGAGTGTCAGACAGAGTATGTGTGGTTCTGTGACTTTCTATGGACTTGTGGAATAAGGCTGGGGTGTCAGGCAGTGTAAGTGTAGTTCTGTGACTTTCTATGGACTTGTGGAACAAGGCTGGGGTGTCAGACAGTGTATGTGTGGTTCTGTGACTTTCTATGGACTTGTGGAATAAGGCTGGAGTGTCAGGCAGTGTATGTGTGGTCCTGTGACTTTCTATGGACTTGTGGAATAAGGCTGGGGTGTCAGGCAGTGTATGTGTGGTTCTGTGACTTTCTATGGACTTGTGGAATAAGGCTGGGGTGTCAGGCAGTGTATGTGTGGTTCTGTGACTTTCTATGGACTTGTGGAATAAGGCTGGAGTGTCAGACAGAGTATGTGTGGTTCTGTGACTTTCTATGGGCTTGTGGAATAAGGCTGGGGTGTCAGGCAGTGTATGTGTGATTCTGTGACTTTCTATGGACTTGTGGAATAAGGCTGGGGTGTCAGGCAGTGTATGTGTAGTTCTGTGACTTTCTATGGACTTGTGGAACAAGGCTGGAGTGTCAGGCAGTGTATGTGTAGTTCTGTGACTTTCTATGGACTTGTGGAACAAGGCTGGGGTGTCAGGCAGTGTATGTGTGGTTCTGTGACTTTCTATGGACTTGTGGAATAAGACTGGGGTGTCAGACAGTGTATGTGTGGTTCTGTGACTTTCTATGGACTTGTGGAATAAGGCTGGAGTGTCAGGCAGTGTATGTGTAGTTCTGTGACTTTCTATGGACTTGTGGAACAAGGCTGGAGTGTCAGGCAGTGTATGTGTAGTTCTGTGACTTTCTATGGACTTGTGGAACAAGGCTGGGGTGTCAGGCAGTGTATGTGTGGTTCTGTGACTTTCTATGGACTTGTGGAATAAGGCTGGAGTGTCAGACAGAGTAGGTGTGGTTCTGTGACTTTCTATGGACTTGTGGAATAAGGCTGGAGTGTCAGGCAGTGTATGTGTAGTTCTGTGACTTTCTATGGACTTGTGGAATAAGGCTGGAGTGTCAGGCAGTGTATGTGTGGTCCTGTGACTTTCTCTGGACTTGTGGAATAAGGCTGGGGTGTCAGACAGTGTATGTGTGGTTCTGTGACTTTCTATGGACTTGTGGAATAAAGCTGGAGTGTCAGGCAGTGTATGTGTGGTCCTGTGACTTTCTATGGACTTGTGGAATAAGGCTGGGGTGTCAGGCAGTGTATGTGTGGTTCTGTGACTTTCTATGGACTTGTGGAATAAGGCTGGGGTGTCAGGCAGTGTATGTGTGGTTCTGTGACTTTCTATGGACTTGTGGAACAAGGCTGGAGTGTCAGGCAGTGTATGTGTGGTTCTGTGACTTTCTATGGACTTGTGGAACAAGGCTGGGGTGTCAGGCAGTGTATGTGTGGTTCTGTGACTTTCTATGGACTTGTGGAATAAGGCTGGAGTGTCAGACAGAGTATGTGTGGTTCTGTGACTTTCTATGGACTTGTGGAATAAGGCTGGGGTGTCAGGCAGTGTAAGTGTAGTTCTGTGACTTTCTATGGACTTGTGGAACAAGGCTGGGGTGTCAGACAGTGTATGTGTGGTTCTGTGACTTTCTATGGACTTGTGGAATAAGGCTGGAGTGTCAGGCAGTGTATGTGTGGTCCTGTGACTTTCTATGGACTTGTGGAATAAGGCTGGGGTGTCAGGCAGTGTATGTGTGGTTCTGTGACTTTCTATGGACTTGTGGAATAAGGCTGGGGTGTCAGGCAGTGTATGTGTGGTTCTGTGACTTTCTATGGACTTGTGGAATAAGGCTGGAGTGTCAGACAGAGTATGTGTGGTTCTGTGACTTTCTATGGGCTTGTGGAATAAGGCTGGGGTGTCAGGCAGTGTATGTGTGATTCTGTGACTTTCTATGGACTTGTGGAATAAGGCTGGGGTGTCAGGCAGTGTATGTGTGATTCTGTGACTTTCTATGGACTTGTGGAATAAGGCTGGGGTGTCAGGCAGTGTATGTGTGGTTCTGTGTGACTTTCTATGGACTTGTGGAATAAGGCTGGGGTGTCAGGCAGTGTATGTGTAGTTCTGTGACTTTCTATGGACTTGTGGAACAAGGCTGGAGTGTCAGGCAGTGTATGTGTAGTTCTGTGACTTTCTATGGACTTGTGGAACAAGGCTGGGGTGTCAGGCAGTGTATGTGTGGTTCTGTGACTTTCTATGGACTTGTGGAATAAGGCTGGGGTGTCAGACAGTGTATGTGTGGTTCTGTGACTTTCTATGGACTTGTGGAATAAGGCTGGAGTGTCAGGCAGTGTATGTGTAGTTCTGTGACTTTCTATGGACTTGTGGAACAAGGCTGGAGTGTCAGGCAGTGTATGTGTAGTTCTGTGACTTTCTATGGACTTGTGGAACAAGGCTGGGGTGTCAGGCAGTGTATGTGTGGTTCTGTGACTTTCTATGGACTTGTGGAATAAGGCTGGAGTGTCAGACAGAGTATGTGTGGTTCTGTGACTTTCTATGGGCTTGTGGAATAAGGCTGGGGTGTCAGGCAGTGTATGTGTGATTCTGTGACTTTCTATGGACTTGTGGAATAAGGCTGGAGTGTCAGACAGTGTATGTGTAGTTCTGTGACTTTCTATGGACTTGTGGAATAAGGCTGGGGTGTCAGGCAGTGTATGTGTAGTTCTGTGACTTTCTATGGACTTGTGGAACAAGGCTGGAGTGTCAGGCAGTGTATGTGTAGTTCTGTGACTTTCTATGGACTTGTGGAACAAGGCTGGGGTGTCAGGCAGTGTATGTGTGGTTCTGTGACTTTCTATGGACTTGTGGAATAAGGCTGGGGTGTCAGACAGTGTATGTGTGGTTCTGTGACTTTCTATGGACTTGTGGAATAAGGCTGGAGTGTCAGGCAGTGTATGTGTAGTTCTGTGACTTTCTATGGACTTGTGGAACAAGGCTGGAGTGTCAGGCAGTGTATGTGTAGTTCTGTGACTTTCTATGGACTTGTGGAACAAGGCTGGGGTGTCAGGCAGTGTATGTGTGGTTCTGTGACTTTCTATGGACTTGTGGAATAAGGCTGGAGTGTCAGACAGAGTATGTGTGGTTCTGTGACTTTCTATGGACTTGTGGAATAAGGCTGGGGTGTCAGGCAGTGTATGTGTAGTTCTGTGACTTTCTATGGACTTGTGGAACAAGGCTGGGGTGTCAGACAGTGTATGTGTGGTTCTGTGACTTTCTATGGACTTGTGGAATAAGGCTGGAGTGTCAGGCAGTGTATGTGTGGTCCTGTGACTTTCTATGGACTTGTGGAATAAGGCTGGGGTGTCAGGCAGTGTATGTGTGGTTCTGTGACTTTCTATGGACTTGTGGAATAAGGCTGGGGTGTCAGGCAGTGTATGTGTGGTTCTGTGACTTTCTATGGACTTGTGGAATAAGGCTGGGGTGTCAGGCAGTGTATGTGTGGTTCTGTGACTTTCTATGGACTTGTGGAATAAGGCTGGAGTGTCAGAGAGTGTGTGTGGTTCTGTGACTTTCTATGGGCTTGTGGAATAAGGCTCGGGTGTCAGGCAGTGTATGTGTGATTCTGTGACTTTCTATGGACTTGTGGAATAAGGCTGGAGTGTCAGACAGTGTATGTGTAGTTCTGTGACTTTCTATGGACTTGTGGAACAAGGCTGGAGTGTCAGGCAGTGTATGTGTAGTTCTGTGACTTTCTATGGTTGTGGAACAAGGCTGGAGTGTCAGGCAGTGTATGTGTAGTTCTGTTACTTTCTATGGACTTGTGGAACAAGGCTGGAGTGTCAGGCAGTGTATGTGTAGTTCTGTTACTTTCTATGGACTTGTGGAATAAGGCTGGGGTGTCAGGCAGTGTATGTGTGGTTCTGTGACTTTCTATGGACTTGTGGAAGAAGGCTGGAGTGTCAGACAGAGTATGTGTGGTTCTGTGACTTTCTATGGACTTGTGGAATAAGGCTGGAGTGTCAGACAGTGTATGTGTAGTTCTGTGACTTTCTATGGACTTGTGGAATAAGGCTGGGGTGTCAGGCAGTGTATGTGTGGTTCTGTGACTTTCTATGGACTTGTGGAATAAGGCTGGGGTGTCAGACAGTGTATGTGTGGTTCTGTGACTTTCTATGGACTTGTGGAATAAGGCTGGGGTGTCAGGCAGTGTATGTGTGGTTCTGTGACTTTCTATGGACTTGTGGAACAAGGCTGGGGTGTCAGACAGAGTATGTGTGGTTCAGTGACTTTCTATGGACTTGTGGAATAAGGCTGGGGTGTCAGGCAGTGTATGTGTGGTTCTGTGACTTTCTATGGACTTGTGGAATAAGGCTGGAGTGTCAGACAGAGTATGTGTGGTTCTGTGACTTTCTATGGACTTGTGGAATAAGGCTGGAGTGTCAGGCAGTGTATGTGTGGTTCTGTGACTTTCTATGGACTTGTGGAATAAGGCTGGGGTGTCAGGCAGTGTATGTGTGGTTCTGTGACTTTCTATGGACTTGTGGAATAAGGCTGGAGTGTCAGAGTATGTGTGGTTCTGTGACTTTCTATGGGCTTGTGGAATAAGGCTGGGGTGTCAGGCAGTGTATGTGTGATTCTGTGACTTTCTATGGACTTGTGGAATAAGGCTGGAGTGTCAGACAGTGTATGTGTAGTTCTGTGACTTTCTATGGACTTGTGGAATAAGGCTGGGGTGTCAGGCAGTGTATGTGTAGTTCTGTGACTTTCTATGGACTTGTGGAACAAGGCTGGAGTGTCAGGCAGTGTATGTGTAGTTCTGTGACTTTCTATGGACTTGTGGAACAAGGCTGGGGTGTCAGGCAGTGTATGTGTGGTTCTGTGACTTTCTATGGACTTGTGGAATAAGGCTGGGGTGTCAGACAGTGTATGTGTGGTTCTGTGACTTTCTATGGACTTGTGGAATAAGGCTGGAGTGTCAGGCAGTGTATGTGTAGTTCTGTGACTTTCTATGGACTTGTGGAACAAGGCTGGAGTGTCAGGCAGTGTATGTGTAGTTCTGTGACTTTCTATGGACTTGTGGAACAAGGCTGGGGTGTCAGGCAGTGTATGTGTGGTTCTGTGACTTTCTATGGACTTGTGGAATAAGGCTGGAGTGTCAGACAGAGTATGTGTGGTTCTGTGACTTTCTATGGACTTGTGGAATAAGGCTGGAGTGTCAGGCAGTTTATGTGTAGTTCTGTGACTTTCTATGGACTTGTGGAATAAGGCTGGAGTGTCAGGCAGTGTATGTGTGGTCCTGTGACTTTCTCTGGACTTGTGGAATAAGGCTGGGGTGTCAGGCAGTGTATGTGTGGTTCTGTGACTTTCTATGGACTTGTGGAATAAGGCTGGAGTGTCAGACAGAGTATGTGTGGTTCTGTGACTTTCTATGGGCTTGTGGAATAAGGCTGGGGTGTCAGGCAGTGTATGTGTGATTCTGTGACTTTCTATGGACTTGTGGAATAAGGCTGGAGTGTCAGACAGTGTATGTGTAGTTCTGTGACTTTCTATGGACTTGTGGAATAAGGCTGGGGTGTCAGGCAGTGTATGTGTAGTTCTGTGACTTTCTATGGACTTGTGGAACAAGGCTGGAGTGTCAGGCAGTGTATGTGTAGTTCTGTGACTTTCTATGGACTTGTGGAACAAGGCTGGGGTGTCAGGCAGTGTATGTGTAGTTCTGTGACTTTCTATGGACTTGTGGAACAAGGCTGGAGTGTCAGGCAGTGTATGTGTAGTTCTGTGACTTTCTATGGACTTGTGGAACAAGGCTGGGGTGTCAGGCAGTGTATGTGTGGTTCTGTGACTTTCTATGGACTTGTGGAATAAGGCTGGAGTGTCAGACAGAGTATGTGTGGTTCTGTGACTTTCTATGGACTTGTGGAATAAGGCTGGGGTGTCAGGCAGTGTATGTGTAGTTCTGTGACTTTCTATGGACTTGTGGAACAAGGCTGGGGTGTCAGACAGTGTATGTGTGGTTCTGTGACTTTCTATGGACTTGTGGAATAAGGCTGGGGTGTCAGGCAGTGTATGTGTGGTTCTGTGACTTTCTATGGACTTGTGGAATAAGGCTGGAGTGTCAGAGAGTGTGTGTGGTTCTGTGACTTTCTATGGGCTTGTGGAATAAGGCTCGGGTGTCAGGCAGTGTATGTGTGATTCTGTGACTTTCTATGGACTTGTGGAATAAGGCTGGAGTGTCAGACAGTGTATGTGTAGTTCTGTGACTTTCTATGGACTTGTGGAACAAGGCTGGAGTGTCAGGCAGTGTATGTGTAGTTCTGTGACTTTCTATGGTTGTGGAACAAGGCTGGAGTGTCAGGCAGTGTATGTGTAGTTCTGTGACTTTCTATGGACTTGTGGAATAAGGCTGGGGTGTCAGGCAGTGTATGTGTGGTTCTGTGACTTTCTATGGACTTGTGGAAGAAGGCTGGAGTGTCAGACAGAGTATGTGTGGTTCTGTGACTTTCTATGGACTTGTGGAATAAGGCTGGAGTGTCAGACAGTGTATGTGTAGTTCTGTGACTTTCTATGGACTTGTGGAATAAGGCTGGAGTGTCAGACAGAGTATGTGTGGTTCTGTGACTTTCTATGGACTTGTGGAATAAGGCTGGAGTGTCAGACAGTGTATGTGTAGTTCTGTGACTTTCTATGGACTTGTGGAATAAGGCTGGGGTGTCAGGCAGTGTATGTGTGGTTCTGTGACTTTCTATGGACTTGTGGAATAAGGCTGGGGTGTCAGGCAGTGTATGTGTGGTTCTGTGACTTTCTATGGACTTGTGGAACAAGGCTGGGGTGTCAGACAGAGTATGTGTGATTCTGTGACTTTCTATGGACTTGTGGAATAAGGCTGGGGTGTCAGGCAGTGTATGTGTGGTTCTGTGACTTTCTATGGACTTGTGGAATAAGGCTGGAGTGTCAGACAGAGTATGTGTGGTCCTGTGACTTTCTATGGACTTGTGGAATAAGGCTGGGGTGTCAGGCAGTGTATGTGTGGTTCTGTGACTTTCTATGGACTTGTGGAATAAGGCTGGAGTGTCAGACAGAGTATGTGTGGTTCTGTGACTTTCTATGGACTTGTGGAATAAGGCTGGAGTGTCAGACAGTGTATGTGTAGTTCTGTGACTTTCTATGGACTTGTGGAATAAGGCTGGGGTGTCAGGCAGTGTATGTGTGGTTCTGTGACTTTCTATGGACTTATGGAATAAGGCTGGGGTGTCAGGCAGTGTATGTGTGGTTCTGTGACTTTCTATGGACTTGTGGAATAAGGCTGGGGTGTCAGGCAGTGTATGTGTGGTTCTGTGACTTTCTATGGACTTGTGGAATAAGGCTGGAGTGTCAGGCAGTGTATGTGTGGTTCTGTGTGACTTTCTATGGACTTGTGGAATAAGGCTGGGGTGTCAGACAGTGTATGTGTGGTTCTGTGACTAATAGTGAACAAGGTTGAGGTGTCACACATTGTTTGTGTGTTTCCGTAAGTCTGTCACTAGTAGTGGACAGTGGAACAAGGCAGTGACAGATGATGTATGTCAGGTTTTGTGATAACCTTTGACAACAAAGGTGACGTGTCAGTGTATTGTGGTTCCTGAGTACTGGTTGGGTTGTCAGACAGTTTGTGTGTGGTCCTGTGACTAATGGTTGGACAATGGAAACTCTCTACCACTGCCTCTTCTCGCATGGACAACAAACTTACTTCTTCTGCTTCTTATACAAAGAAAATTATGTCCAATGGCAACACTTCTCTCTGGCGTCAGACGATTTAATACTGGAGCTTGCTTGGATTGTTAGGAGAGTCTCAAGTTGAGGGATACACTAAGTTTTAACTAAACACATACCATCTCCTGTACAGTCACTGCTATGGCCTTGGCTGTCTTCACCATGGTGGTTTGATAATCCACAAACGATCCCTCTGGTTCCCCTGTAGGCTCTTCATCGAGCTGCACACAGAAGTCACAAAGTATTGGTATGAAAATAAATAGTATTGAAACCTTTGTCTGAGGAGACATCGCCCACAAAGACAAACACACACAACACAAGCGCACACACACATGCATGCACGTGCACCTTATTGATGGCCTGTGTGATGGAGTCCACCATCCCGCCCACTGCTCCAGCTGCACTTGCTGCTTCATTCAGGGTCCCCGTTAGATCATCCACAGCCTCGTGCATCATCTGGGCACTCTCCTCTAGCGCTTCCAGCGTGTGAGCAGGGACCTGCAGGACCAGAACAGAAAAAAATGTTTTGTGCTCATTTTGGGACTCGTACTCTCAGTATGCATTTTTTTTTCTTCAATCTCACCAGTTATTTTTGTACTTTTATGTTAAAGAACCCCCCCACACGCAGAGTTCCCCCATATCCCAGATGGGCTCCCCTCTACCCCACTGTGCATACTATGACCATCTC
This sequence comes from Rhinophrynus dorsalis, assembly GCA_037306005.1. Taxonomy (NCBI): domain Eukaryota; kingdom Metazoa; phylum Chordata; class Amphibia; order Anura; family Rhinophrynidae; genus Rhinophrynus; species Rhinophrynus dorsalis. The sequence continues at coordinate 122,516 of JBBDGT010000287.1, forward strand.
CTTGATCAGCTTGGGGGTAAACGACCCACCATCAATACAACTCACTCTCTAATATCGCACCACTTCACAATATAATCTTGGTATAAATGCAAGTAATCTTGGTAAAAAACAATATCATTCTTTATTTGCAAAAAATAAAAACATACTTGCTTTTCTTGCTTCCGATATGATCAACAGATGGAATAAAGAGTGAGACTTACAGAATGGATGGCTTCAAGTCTACAAGTAACTGAAAATCAACGCGTTTTGAATGACTATTGTTTGATCATGAGTAAGTGCAATAGTCTCGCAAAACGCGATGATCGTTTCAGTTATTTGTAGACTTGAAGCCATCCATTCTGTAAGACTCACTCTTTATTCCATCTGTTGATCATATCGGAAGCAAGAAAAGCAAGTATGTTTTTATTTTTTGCAAATAAAGAATTATATATTTTTTTTTTTACCAAGATTATTTGCATTTATACCAAGATTGTATTGTGAAGTGGTGCGATATTAGAGTGAGTTGTATTGATGGTTGTACAGAAGTTTGGGGAAGTCTTTTCTCTACCGCACACTATCACCATTCTGGTTATATATGATATGATCTGGTGTTTGTCAAGAGTCTGTGTCATAGCATATATATATATACTCTAAGCAAAGAAGGAGTTAACACATCATTTGGAGCCGCTCAATACACGAGAGGATTGAAAGTAAATGACCCACCCCCTGCCTCTCTCTCATTGGGACTCATTCCTCTATGTTCAACACGGGATTGCCAATTCCCCGTTATAGACCTTGGGGTGATGCTAGTTCCCATTTCTCCTCTTCACATTGCTCTGCAGCCCAATACTCACAATCGCAGGGTTGTCCAGTTCCCTAGTACTTCCCCACTTTGTTTTCCAGTACTCCCCCCATCTTGGGGATGTCCAGTTTCCCAGTACTCCCCCCATCTTGGGGATGTCCAGTTTCCCAGTACTCCCCCCATCTTGGGGATGTCCAGTTTCCTAGTACTCCCCCCATCTTGGGGATGTCCAGTTTCCCAGTACTCCCCCCATCTTGGTGAAACTCAAGGTTCCCAGGACTCACCTTGGGGTTGCCGCCAGCCTCCTTTGCAGCGTAGAGCATCTGCAATGCTGACTCTGCCAATGTTTTGGTTTGGTCCAAGAGGTTCATCTGTTGCTGATGATTAATGGTTTTGGATGCAGCTCCAATGGCAGCGTGAGTCAGAGGCTCAAAGTATTGCGCCATCTGGGACACCTGAAATGGAAAAACAGGTCATGGTATCAGGTGGAAAGCTCCTAATGTCAAGGGAGGTGGACACAGAGAGAGGGGTCCCCCAGCGTGGGGGTTAGACAGAAATGCCCCACAGAGTGCAGAAGAAGAGAATGAAGAGGTAGTGTGTGTGTGTGTGTGTGTGTGTGTGTGTGTGTGTGTGTGTGTGTGTGTGTGTGTGTGTGTGTGTGTGTGTGTGTGTGTGTGTGTGTGTGTGTGTGTGTGGATTAGGGAGAAAGAGTGCGGGGGGGAGAGAGTGGGTATCCTTTTGAAATGTCGCATGCAAAACAACGTGTGACTACACAGCCATCCAGTCTCCATCTCATGGAGACATGAGAATCTCACACTACAGGAAAGTGCAAGATTCTCATGTAGCAGCCTGAGTTGTCGCCTGCAATGTATAAAAGGCGAGCAGCACTCCAACTCCCATCATCCTTACCTCTTCTCAATGTTGCTGAGCGCTGCCACCGCTCTCTCTCCTCTTCTGCACATAACACGTTATAACTGCATTGTAATTTGTGCCTCTAACGATCTGTCAGTTAAGACAAATATGGGGGCGTGGCAGCCAGATTCATACATTCAGGTTTATCCCCTTCTGCACATAACATGTTCTCAATCCTGCTCTGAGAGCTTCCTCGGCTCTCTCACCCCTTCTCTGCATGCAGGAGCGCTCCGCATAGAAGGGGAGAGAGAAAGCCGAGGAAGCTCTCAGAGCAGGATTGAGAACATGTTATGTGCAGAAGGGGATAAACCTGAATGTATGAATCTGGCTGCCATGCCCCCATATTTGTCTTAACTGACAGATCGTTAGAGGCACAAATTACAATGCAGTTATAACGTGTTATGTGCAGAAGAGGAGAGAGAGCCGTAGCCGCGCTCAGCAACATTGAGAAGAGGTAAGGATGATGGGAGTTGGAGTGCTGCTCGCCTTTTATACATTGCAGGCGACAACTCAGCCTGCGACATGAGAATCTTGCGCTTTCCTGCAGTGCGAGAGTCTCATGTCTCCATTTTAATCACCGCAACATGCTGAATGGCTGTGTAGTCACATGCTGTTTTGCAGGCAACGTTTTAAAAGTGAACCGAGAGTGTGAGGGGTGGAGACAAAGAAAGGTCACCCAGTGGGGAAGGGGGGTGAGACAAAAGGTCCTAGTATCCGGTGTGTGTGTGTAGGGGGATAAGGAGGACCCAGGATCTGTGGGGTGGAAGAGGTCACAGGATCTGTGGGGTGGAAAAGGTCACAGGATCTGTGGGGTGGAAAAGGTCACAGGATCTGTGGGGTGGAAAAGGTCACAGGATCTGTGGGGTGGAAGAGGTCCCATGATGTATGGGGGGGGAGAGGGGTAGAAGATGTCCTAGGTTCTGCAGTTCAAGTCAATTAAAATTTTCATTTCTCCCCTACGGCAAAACTGATTTGCTCCAGATTTGTACCAATTTAGCTTAAGTGCTGATTGTGGAGGTGAATGCGGCCCTTGATACCTCGTCCCATTACCTTGCCGTAGGCACAGGGGTTCCATACCTTGTGGCCCAGTTGGGAGGAGTCGACTCTTGCAGCGGAGGCAACGGGCTCAATCAGATTGCTGATCTCTTGCACTGAAGTCTGCATCTGTGTGTGCAAGGCCTGCAGGGGGAGACACAGTGTGAGAAGATGTGCACCCCCCAACGTCACATCAGGAGGACCAGACGCATCTTACTTCCCAAGGTGGATCTCACCTCTTGAGATATGCCCTCTCGTGGGGTCAACTGCTGACTGATGGCTTCTAGTGAGGCCTGGTCCAGCTCTCTTACGGCCTGGTTCAGTAGTTCAATAGCCTGGTCACATTCCCTCTGTCCCGGTGCCTTATCCCTGTAAGATCATAATACCATAAGTGAGCAATTTGTGGACAAATAAACTGCACACACTCTCACATCACCCCCACATCCATGCGCACTGCTCCCACAACCCCGCACCCTGCATGTTCCCTCCCCCTGCTCCTCCTCTGCACATTCCTCCCACAGTCCCGCCCCATGCTCCTCCCCTGCACATTCCTCCCACAGTCCCACCCCCATGCTCCTCCCCTGCACATTCCTCCCACAGTCCCACCCCATGCTCCTCCCCTGAACATTCCTCCCACAGTCCCACCCCCATGCTCCTCCCCTGCACATTCCTCCCACAGTCCCACCCCATGCTCCTCCCCTGCACATTCCTCACACAGTCCCACCCCCATGCTCCTCCCCTGCACATTCCTCCCACAGTCCCACCCCATGCTCCTCCCCTGCACATTCCTCCCACAGTCCCACCCCATGCTCCTCCCCTGCACATTCCTCCCACAGTCCCGCCCCTGCACATTCCTCCCACAGTCCTGCCCCCTGCTCCTCCCCTGCACATTCCTCCCACAGTCCTGCCCCCTGCTCCTCCTCTGCACGTTCCTCCCATCCAATCCTTATTTCTCCATTGTACATACACCACTCCTCTCACAAACAAGTGGTGCCATGCTCCTCCCACGCAAGTGACACTGCCTACCCCACACGACCTGTGCAGCATCCAAAAACTCCATCCTTTGCACCCTCCCAGGCACATACCCAGTTCCTCCCATGAAAGCGTCACCACTCCACTTTACTGCTGCATGAACCACACAAGTGGCACCATGCTCATGCCCAGTTTTCCCCACACAAACACCACACTGCTCCACCCGGTGTGTAACCCTTTCCTTCCCAACAAGCACTGATAACACTCGCCTCATGTTGGTGATGAGCTTTTTGATGGAGTCCGACACGGTACGAGAGTGACCGGCCAGGACTGACCACTGTGGAGGATCCTTGGGGTTGGCAGCAAGAGAGCGAGCTGTCTGGATAAGACCACCAGAGCTCTCAAGCATTGCTTGAGCGGAGGAAATGATTGGTTCCATGGCACGCAGACCCTATTATGAGAGGACATTACTTGTCAGCCAATCAAGAAACAGACAGAGAACAAGAAGCCAATGGGAAGGTACAATAAATAAATCTTGTAATGAAACAGAAACTGATCCTAATGATTTGGGACATTACACAACAGTGAGATACAGGGAGCTGTAGGTATCTCTTGCTGCTCCTCCTTTCCTCACCTCTGGTGAAATCTGGGCCGGGACGCTGGCGAACTCTGGGTTGGACGCGAATGCAGTGAGGTTTTCCACTGCTTGGATGAGGGGCACAGTGGCACTTCGACATTTCAACCGATTCTCATCATTAAAAGCTCCGTCCAAAGCCTGTAGAGAAAACCCCCAAAAAATAAACAAAATACAACAGCAGCTAAATATACCAATAAATACAAGAGCCCCTGACTGTGATAAGAGAACACACGAGCACCTACATATCCTAACAAAGTACAAGAACACCTAATTGTCCAAACGAAGGATCATGTGAGCCGTTCTGGAACTAACCAAACGCAAGCTGTAAGAGCCACAAACTCCGTCCCCACAATGGGAATATAATGGGTTTAGATCTCTCCCACACAACGAGATAATATCAGTAAAGCAGTAGAAACCTGGCATGGAATTACATTTTGTAACAACGGTTTGCTTTTTACCCATAGAGGCCATTCCTAGCCTGACTCTAGAACACGTTATCTTATTTAGTTGGAGACCTAAAGGTCTTTTCTTTGTTCAGTCAGTGACCATCAGGGCCATTACATTATTCAGTCAGGAAGCTGTAGAGATGTTGCATTGCACAGTGTTGACCCTAGAAATCTTTATATGGTTCGGTCATGTGACCCTGAAGATCATTACATTGTACAGTCAGTAACCTTAATGTTTTTTTGTTTATATTACCTGATCCAGTCAGGGACCCTGGAAATCCATCCTTTCTTCAGTCTGTGCCCCTAAATTTTGCTACTTGTTGAAACTAGTGATTGTTACCTTGTCCAGTTTTGTGACCCCCTGAGATCGCTACCTTGTCCAGTCATTGATACTAGAGATTGTTACCTTGCTGAATCTGTGACCCTAGAGAATGCCAATTGATTCAAATGATCATAGTAGTAACCTGGTCCAGTTGGTGACCCTAGACGTCATCTGCCTTGTTCAGTCGGACACCGATAAGGTAGTTTGCCAGTCCGTGACCCTGGAGGTCGCCTGCCTTGTTCAGTCGGTGACCCTGGAGGTTGCCTGCCTTGTCCAGTCGGTGACCCTGGAGGTTGCCTGCCTTGTCCAGTCGGTGACCCTGGAGGTCGCCTGCCTTGTTCAGTCGGTGACCCTGGAGGTCGCCTGCCTTATTCAGTCGGTGACCCTGGAGGTCGCCTGCCTTGTTCAGTCGGTGACCCTGGAGGTCGCCTGCCTTGTTCAGTCGGTGACCCTGGAGGTCGTCTGCCTTGTTCAGTCGGTGACCCTGGAGGTCGTCTGCCTTGTTCAGTCGGTGACCCTGGAGATAATCTGCCTTGTTCAGTTGGTGACCTTACAGCTCTCGTCTGCCTTGTTCAGTTGGTGACCTTACAGCTCTCGTCTGCATTGTTTGTTTAGTTGGCGACCCTACAGCTCTCGTCTGCATTGTTTGTTTAGTTGGCGACCCTACAGCTCTCGTCTGCCTTGTTCAGTTGGTGACCCTGGAGATCTTGTCTGCCTTGTTCAGTTGGTGACCCTCGAGCTTATCTGCCTTGTTCATTGACCCTAAAAGCTGCTTGTTCAGTACCTTGTTCAGTTGTGGACACTAGATATTAGCCGAACAGTTTATGAAAATAGAGGTTGTTACCTTGATGGTTTTCACAAGATTAGCGGTGCTGTTTGCCACTTCCTTGGCTGACTGTACAAACTGCCTCTTGGCTGCAGGGTTGGAGGTGTGGGTGGAGGCCAGGCGGCAGGCATTACATAGAGAAGACGTGTGCTTTGCAACAATGGTGGCAGCTGATAACACCTAGAAAAACAGAAGAACAGGAGGTATAGGGGACGGTGCAAAAGCACAATCACTCAATTGGTACAAACAGGATTATATATATATATATATATATACATATATATATATATATATATATATATATATATATATATATATATATATATATATATATATATATACATATACATATACACACACGTCACACCAAGTGCATGATGGGCATGGCACCCACTCTGATAAATGAACGTGACTACTACCACCCATTTGATTGGACAGAGGGAGTGTTTGCTACCCTGGAACTGAGCCCAGGGTCAAGTTAATGCCCTGACACTGTGTGGGGTTTCGGGTACTAGGATTGAGACAGATTGCTCCTCTGTGACTAGACACTTTGGCAGAGTTTCTCCAGTGTGTTGGTGAATATAGTGCTCAGTTACCTGTGATTGGGTGCATGCTGGGTCTACTAGGTTCTGGCAGGCCATTTGGATAGCTTGGTTGGCTCTAGCAAACTGGGTGGGGTCCACCAGGCCCTGTTGTCCAGCACGGCTGTTTGGGTCAGACACTCCTACCAGATATGCAGCCTGTAGAAAAGAAAAATGTATCAGAGAACCAAGAACAAGGTTACAGGATTGGAGTGAACGTGATGATAGGAGAACCTACCTGTGCAGCAGCCTCAGTCAGTCCACATAGTGCCTTGGAAGCAGCACTAACAGATTCACCAAACTCAGGCAGGTTACTTGTCTTGGCATTCTGCGAGATGCCAGCCATGGATTCGCCAAGCACCTGAGACAGAAAGAAATAGAAGGTATGGACCCATGAAGGACCCGAGACACACACAAAGTGTGTCAAAGTGATCACAAACATGAACCCACCATGGAGAAGAGAGAAAGAAAAAGAGAGACCCACCAAGGACCTGAGAGACACAAAGAGGAGCAAGCATGGACCCCACAAGGACATGAGAGAGAGATCCAAAACATGAGACACAAGAAGGGAACAAAATATGCAAGCCACAGACCAACAAAGGAAGAGAGGTCGATAGGTCCAAATGAGGGACTGACGTTTCAGTCCTTCCAAGTGTTCTGAAAAGTGGTACAGATGCTGAATCCTTTTTTCCTTCAATAAACTCCTCAAAGCTATTCTCTATTCAGTATAATTAGGACATTCTGATAAACAGTCTACTAGGCTGCACATCCTTCACTAATGGAGCTCCTGAAGGTGACATTTCCTCACCAAGCCATCTGACATGCTCTGTGCAAGCAGACTCGCTCTGTCTCATTTCTGTAGTGAGAAACTCTGCTAATCTGGCTGGAGCTGGGTTGAAGTATTCACTTAGTGTGTCTGTGCTTAATGAAACCCAACCTGGGCGGCATCTTCCACAGTACATGTTACCATGATGGGGTACTGGGAAGGGTTATGAGTCAGTCAGTAGTGTTCCAGACATGAACAATCCATACATTATGGCGGCGGGGGGGGGGATACACACTGAACAGGGCATGAAGATTGCAAACCAAGCTACAAATGACTATACACAACCCAGATAAGAATGGAGGCCAAAATATAGTATGAAAACACATTCTTATATTTATCATAACAACCAATATCTTCTCAGTGAGGCTGAAAAACTCCAGCGGGGAGAGAGATGGGGCCAACAGAGAAAAGCGAGAGCAATTGATGTGGGAATGGAGTGAAAGGAAAGCAAGATAATTGTGCAGGGACCACTGCAGACAGAGGAAAACAATATTCATACTGGAGAAGTGAGGAAAACAGAAAAATGTGAGAGATGAGGCCCATTTCAATACAAAGAGCGAGATTTGCGGTGTGAGATCACAGACACAGAACTGATTCTCACCTTGGAGTTTTCCATTACGCTGTCTAGACAGTGGAAATAGGATTGGTCGTTAACTGGTTCCGTTGGATTCTGGAGCAACTCTCGCACTGTCTGATGGGACAAACACAACAGTTAATATCAATTCTGACTAGTAATCTCTCAACCACCTTATACAAGTGATGCAGCCTTCAGTAATAAGATAGCTCAAACGCTAACTGAACACAACCTCTTACCAACATGTCCTTGCCCACACAATTCTCCATAAGCTCTCCCTTGACCACTCAATACCCCTAAATAAGCCACTGTACACACAATACTCCATAACCACTCCACCACATGCCCTCTCACACCACTCCTGTAAAGTGCCCTAGCCCACTTAATACAATATGCCTTTGCCCACGCAACAGGTCATAACATGCCCTCGCCCAAGTCAACCCTGGTCTGCCTTCCATTAACTTCCTAATTATTCAGGTAGTTCAGTACTCACACAAACGGACCTCAACAGATGCTTATAATGAACACCCAAAATTCAGACACCACAGTATACCAAGTCCCCACACCTCTTCATTCCAGGCTCCTCCCAACAAGCAATGTATCCTGTGAAATCTCACTCCTCCCATGAACCACACCTCCTTCTCTCCAGGCTCCCCCCAACAAGCAATGTATCCTGTGAAATCTCACTCCTCCCATGAACCACACCTCCTTCTCTCCAGGCTCCCCCCAACAAGCAATGTATCCTGTGAAATCTCACTCCTCCCATGAACCACACCTCCTTCTCTCCAGGCTCCCCCCAACAAGCAATGTATCCTGTGAAATCTCACTCCTCCCATGAACCACACCTCCTTCTCTCCAGGCTCCCCCCAACAAACAATGTAACCCTATCATACCTAGCTCCTCCCATGAACCACACCTCCTTCTCTCCAGGCTCTTCCCAACAAACAATGTAACCCTATCATACGTAGCTCCTTCTCCAGGATCCTCCCAACAAGCAATATACCCTGTGATATCTAGCTCCTCCCATGATCCCCCACCACACATCCTTCACCAGGTTCTTTCCAACAAGGAATGTAACCTCGTCATATCTAGCTCCTCCCATGAACCTCACCTCAACAGACTTCCCCCAAAAAGCAATGTACCCTGTGAAATCTTGCTCCTCCCGTGAACCACACCTCATCATTCCAGGCTCCTCCCAACAAGCAATGTACCTTGCGAAATCTTGCTCTACCCATGAACCAACACATCTCCTCACCAGGCTCCTCCCAACAATCAATATAACCCTGTCATACCTAGCTCCTCCCACGAACCACACCTCCTCCAATCTCCACCCAACAAGCAATGTAACTCTGTCATACCTAGCTCCTCCCATGAACCACACCTCAGACTCCTCCCAACAAACAATGTCACTCTGTAATATATCATGAACCACACCTCCTTCTCCAGGCTCCTCCCAAAAAGCAATATCATCCTGTCATATCTATCGCATCCCATGAACGACACCTCCTCACCAGGCTCCTCCCAACAAGCAATGTAACCCTGTCTTATCTCATTTCTCCCATGAACCACACCTCCTCACCAGACTCCTCCCAACAAGCAATGTAACCCAGTCATATCTAGCTTCTCCCATGAACCACACCTCCTCACCAGGCTCCTCCCAACAAGCAATGTAACCCAGTCATATCTAGCTTCTCCCATGAACCACACCTCCTCACCAGGCTCCTCCCAACAAGCAATGTCACCTTGTCATATCGAGCTCCTCCTATGATCCACACCTCCTTCTCCAGGCTCCTCCCAACAAGCAATGTCACCCTGTCTTATCTTGGTCCTTCCATGAACCACACCTCCTCACCAGGCTCCTCCCAACAATCAAAGTAGCCCTGTCATACCTAGCTCCTCCCAATAACCACACTTCCTCACCGGACTCCTCCCAACAAGCAATGTAACCCTTTCATACCTAGCTCCTCCCATGAACTACACTTCCTCACTGGACTCCTCCCAACAAGCAATGTAACCCTTTCATATCTAGCTCCTCCCATGAACCACACCTTCTCTCCAGGCTCCTCCCAACAAGGAAAGTAACCTTGCAATATTATGGTTATTATTAATGTATAAAATGCCAGCAGTTTCTGCAGTGCTGTACAATAGAATGGGCTGCAATTTAGAGCACCTCCCATAATCCACATCTCCTCTCCAGACTCTGCCCACCACTGCTATTGGGGGAAGCTATCTATTTCTAACTCATCTCTTCCAGTACCAAAGGGGGGTTACTGGTTATTCTAGAAGTCCAATTTATTAGTAAAATACCATGTACGTAGCAACCATATCACCTCATACAGCCCTGCCCATTTACTGCCACTGATCTACCCAGGCTCCTCCCATCCATACTAATACAGAAAGTCCCGCCCATCTTGTAAGATTCTGGTAAGTGTGTCACCTCCAGCTCACGCAGCGCATTGTCACACTCCTTCTGCCCAGGTGCCTGCTGGGTGCACACGGTGATCAGCTGGTTGATACTGTCAGTCACAGCCCTGCAGGAACAAAGGGAAGATGGTGAGAACTGGCAAATTCACTTCCCTTCAACTCGTTCATGATAGCAAGAGGTAGGATGGTAAAGGCTTAAACAAAATAACCCCCGTACAGCCTTGTGAGATGGTAAAACAAACACAGGCACCAAATCTAATGGGATGGAAATCCATCAGCTGTGGGAGGAAAAGATAATTAAATCCTCATGTGTACAGTGATTCTAATGGAGCAATTCAGGCACAAAAAAAGAACCGTGTGTAACAAAAAGGGGGATTAGTCCATGTGGAACACAGGAACCATGGGGTAAAGTTCCTTTCTCCAGGAGGGCAGGGAACTTCAACAAAAAACGGTCTCTGAGGCAGAGACTCCATCCTATACTAACTTTACCCCCCACTTGGACATGATCAGTTTTAACGTATAGCAAAGATGAAAGAAAAGAAACAGAAGTGACAGGGTATCCCCTAAATCAGAGAACCCAGGAGGACCCCACTGCCTGGGACTCAAATCAGTGTCTTTATCCAGGAGAGATTCCTGTGTTCCACATGGACTAAGAGAAACGGACGACCATGCACTAAATCTGGCCAAACACGGCACTTGTAGTCTCAAGCACTTGACACCCTCGTACCCTGTTGTCTGTCACCTGTTACCCAGTTGGACTGCAAGCTCCATGGGGCAGGGACCTCTCCTATTGTTTCTATGAATGTGACACTTATTCTATCCCCTTTTATTAACTATATAACATACATGTATTGTAAGGTGCTGGGTACATTGTGTGGCACCACTGAAATAAAGATATACATACATACATGATGGTGAGTGGGAAAAATGTCTTATTACTGACAACCACTGATTGTTGTCTTTGTGCCACTTGATAATTTTAATGAATGAAGAAAGGTTTGTTTTATTTACTAAGTGGGACTCACCTGTTACAATCTATCTTCCTGGAGGTGAGAACTTAGCACCTGAGTTACTTGGTTTTGTTCTGCTATTTCTGAAATGCTAATCTCTGGTTATAATTGCGAGGTTGTCCTGAGCCCCATCCTTGGACAGACATACCAACGCATCCAATGAGATTCCAAACAGACCAGATTACACAGAATCAAACTGGTACAACATGGACCTCAGATGTCAAAGGACACCAACACTGCACACCGAAGAACAGGCACTAACAGCTAACTGCCCAAAATTATATCAAGAACAACAACTACACAAAAGCAAAATGGCTTGCAGGACCTTCCGGCCCAAACCAGCTTAAGCCAAAGTCAGCACGTTAAGATGGTAGTATTTGACAAATATGTGAAGAGATGAACATGTCACCGCCTTACAAATTACTCCACAGAGGCCTGATTCCTAGAGGCCTAAGATGCGCCAACCAACCTGGTAGAATACACTATAATACAAAAGGACACAGGCTTCTTCCTGAGAGCATATACCTGGAGAATGGTCAACTCAATCCTGGAAGACACTTTAAGCTTTGATGCAGCCTGGTTGCAAGAGAGCCCTTAGAAATGAAAAAAAGTTAATCAGATTTCTGAAAAGGCTGGATGTGATGAAAATAGTACTTTTCAGCACATCCAAGAGACGAAGCTCTTTCTCATGTCTATTAGATGGAACTGGACAGAAAGAAGGAAGAACTGTTTCCTGGTTAATGTGAAATATAGAAACAATCTTTGTTGGGAACCCTGAGAGTCTGCAAAACCACCCTATAAAGTGAGAAGACCAGAAAAGGAAGCCTACCAGACAAAGCCTGAAGTTTGGCCTCCTGCTGAACTGACAACAGCCTGACGAAAGAGTGGCTTGAGTGCAAAGAAAGACAGGGAAAAACCACAAGGGCTCAAAAGGAGCCTTCTGAAGCAGTCAAAGAACCAGGTTCAAATACCAATGAGGAATGAGATCCCAAAAGGCACGAGTCAGCCCTTGGACAAAAGTTTGCACATCCAGTAAGTAAGGCAATACGCCTCTGGAAAAGGACAGAAAAAAAACAAATTTTAATAGACCTAAGACCAAGCTGTTTCTAAAGAACATCCTCACACCACTTATAGAACAGGGACTATACCCTGAAATATTCCTTGGAAGAAACCGGCTGACAAGCATGTAACACGGGAGAAATGCCATGGGCACTGCTATGGATACCGGTCACAAAAGCCAAGTCGTTAAAGTGGAACGGTCATGTAGATATAAATGACCCCCAATTAAATGTTAGTATCCTGGGAATCAGGGAAATAGTATTTTAACGTTTATTAAGTGCCAGCATTATTTGCAATCATAAGTTAGTATGAGACTCACCTCAACACGCCAGCGCAGACATCTTAGAGAAGGGGTATCTGTCTGTGCTGTCATGTTGTGGTGGGTCTCATACAAACTTATGACTGCAAATAATGCTGGCACTTAATAAACACTGAAACACTATTTCCTGATACCCAGTATACTAACAATTTATTGGGAGTCAATTATGCCTATGTGACAGTTCCACTTTAAAGCCAACATCTCCACCTGTAGATGATACAGTGGGCCCAGATTCAAAGGGAGATGAAACGGTTCTGCTGTGGATAGATTGAGAAGATCTGAAAACCAGGCCCAATGGTATTGCTCTTAATGACCACATATGACCATGTTCAGGATGTGTGGATGGGTGGAGCCATAATGCAATCCTTTGTCTAGAACGTGTGTAAAGGATTCCCCTCTGTATTCTGATACAAGTCTACAGTGACACAGATCATACTGTACACCGCATGATAAACCACACAATAAAACTCTAGAACGTGTGTAAAGGATTTCCCTCTGTGTTCTGATACAAGTCTACAGTGACACAGATCATACTGTACACCGCATGATAAACCCCACAATAAAACTCTAGAACGTGTGTAAAGGATTTCCCTCTGTGTTCTGATCCTTTACACACGTTCTAGAGTTTTATTGTGGGGTTTATCATGCGGTGTACAGTATGTTCTGTGTCACTGTAGACTTGTATCAGAACACAGAGGGGAATCCTGTACACACGTTCTACAGTTTTATTGTGGGTTTATCATGCGGTGTACAGTATGTTCTGTGTCACTGTAGACTTGTATCAGAACACAGAGGGGAAATCCTTTACACACGTTCTAGAGTTTTATTGTCTGGTTTATCATGCAGTGTACAGTATGTTCTGTGTCACTGTAGACTTGTATCAGAACACAGAGGGAAATCCTGTACACACGTTCTAGAGTTTTATTGTGGGTTTATCATGCGGTGTACAGTATGTTCTGTGTCACTGTAGAGTTGTATCAGAACACAGAGGGAAATCATGTACACACGTTCTACAGTTTTATTGTGGGTTTATCATGCGGTGTACAGTATGTTCTGTGTCACTGTAGACTTGTATCAGAACACAGAGGGGAAATCCTTTACACACGTTCTAGAGTTTTATTGTCTGGTTTATCATGCAGTGTACAGTATGTTCTGTGTCACTGTAGACTTGTATCAGAACACAGAGGGGAAATCCTTTACACACGTTCTAGAGTTTTATTGTCTGGTTTATCATGCGGTGTACAGTATGTTCTGGGTCACTGTAGACTTGTATCAGAACACAGAGGGAAATCCTGTACAGTGTCCTCTTGTGCTTCCAGCTGGAATAAAGGGACAGTAATACTTAGTTTTATCTTTATTTTATTTTGTAGGCATTAAAAAAAACATGAAGAACAATATGTCTTATCTCTCAAACCTTTATGGTTTGAGAGATATTCACAAGCAAAGTTTCCCCTCCCGCCCCTTTTACCTAGTGTAAGCCATCTCTTCTCAGATGTGTAATCCAGTCCATAGACCAGACAGATAACAGCAGGGGACAATCTTCTTCCTATGAGAACAATGAAATCCCTGCCCCCTTTTACCTAGTGTAAGCCATCTCTTCTCAGATGTGGAATGCAGTCCATAGACCAGACGATAACAGAAGGGGACAATCTTCTTCCTATGAGAACAATGAAAGCCCTGCCCCTTTTACCTAGTGTAAGCCATCTCTTCTCAGATGTGGAATCCAGTCCATAGACCAGACAGATAACAGAAGGGGACAATCTTCTTCCTATGAGAACAATGAAAGCCCTGCCCCCCTTGACAAGTTTTTCAGGTTTTTCCCTTATCTTAATTGAAGATTGTCCCTCTCTGCAATCTACCTGGGCACCTCCCTTCTGATCTGGCTGAGCAGTGTTACATCAGTAAAAGGGGCGGGAGGGGGATACTTTGTCATTGAATTACTCTTGAACTACAACTCTGACAGAATTGAAATAACACTCTCCAAAGTCCAAATACTATGATGATTAATTAGAGCTGCTTTTATTATGAAACATTACTATCCCTTTAATATGTAAAAAAAAATATATATATTTTATACTAGTTTAAGAGCCCGTTACACGGGCCACAGTGCCGCTGCCACCCGGTCACAGGGCAGTCATGCGCAGTAGAAACTGCCCGCGCCGTGGCTGATACAGAGCTGGACGCTCCGAAGGAGCGGGCAGTCTCTACTGTGCATGACTGCAGCACGCGCAGCAGTGTCTACTGCGCATGACGTGGCGTTACACACGTTTTAGCAAATTATTTTAAAACAAGGGTACTCCCACTGCTGAAATGTGTTTTATTCAGAAGTTAGGTGCAGTATCTCAGTGTCCTCAGCAACAGCGCCACTGTACAATTACAGGCCACTGAGATACTGCACCTAAAATGTCAAGTTTGAGCTGTAATAACTTCTGAATGAAACATCCTTCAGCAGTGGGAGTCCCCTTGTTTTACTCAGAGGAATAAACCTTACAACATATATTTTTTACATTTTAAGTAGTACTAGCCCTTTAAGGAACAATTTTTAACACATGGGGGAGTCAGAAGGCCTGAGCCCACTCCATCCGGCAGAGGAAAATGCATTGGAATGACCATGGCATCAGGATCTGGCACAGGGCTTAGGAACATGGGGTTCAGAGAAGAGCCATTAGGTCTCAGGAGAGGTCCCACTGTCAGACTATGAAGTAGAAAACGCTGTGACTGAGATCCCAATTTCCAGACGTGGTGCCTGAGAACGTCTGCCTCAACCTTGTTTTCCCTGCAATATGAACTGCAAAAACAGCCGGCATGTGAGTCTCTTCCCATATTTGAGTCAACTGCACGTCTGGTCCTTCCTTGTCATTAAATGTAAGCCACCACGGACACAATGATAGACTGGACTTGCACACAGAATCCCCAACGAGACCGAGACCAACGCAGCAGGGCTAGACAAATAGCCTGAAGCTCCAGTACACTGATGGACAGAATACTGTCTGCTGTGGATCAAAACCCTAAGCAGCCTCGCAGTCTGGCATCCCGACATGTCTGTCACTGAGCCAGATAGGGCCGTTGAAGCTACCAAAGACAAAGGCATGCCAACCGAAGAGGTGACACCGCTGTCTGGAGTAATTCCCGAGAATTTCCAACTGCAGCTCTCATGTATAAAACTGATCAAACAAGACTACCACCTTTCTGAGGACAGAGAGAGAGAGAGAGAGAGAGTTTTGCCAGGAAAACACCACTCAAGAAAGAACAACATGGTCCAATTCCGAGTTTGCAGCAAAGGCAAGAGACAACCTCTGTTTACACTTAAAGCTAAAACAGTTGAACCAGAGGGGCGAGAGGACAGAAGCTCTCAGGGATTTTAAACAAACAAGTGTTAACAGGAGTTCCGGACACCGCTGAGTTATGGCGGGTGAGGGCAGTGGGTGTTTTTCTGTACCTGGCTGCGGCTGCAAGTTGACTCTTCAGGTTAGGAGCAGCTGGATCAGCGGACAGAGCTTTGGCGGCCAATAGAAGTTTACTGGAGGAGAGAGAGATGCTCTTCAGGTTAGAAACCACTTGGGCCTGGTCTTCTTTACTCTGTGAGAGAACAGATAAGGCAACATTAGGAGAGAAGGAAGACGAGAAGGAACGTGATGAGGAAAGAGAAGACAGGGAAGACAGGAAAGAGAAAAGAGGAGAACGAGAGAGGAGAGAGAAGACAGAGAAAAAGAAGAACAGAAAAAAACAAGGGATAAGTGAGAAAAGAGAGGGGATCAAGTAGAGAAAGGAGCGATAGAAAGGAGAGAGGTGGCCAGAAGGAGCGGGGCCCGCCAAGGTGGCTGGGGCAGGAGTGGGGCCCGCCAAGGTGGCTGGAGCAGGAGTGGGGCCCGCCAAGGTGGCTGGAGCAGGAGCGGGGCCTGCCAAGGTGGCTGGAGCAGGAGCGGGGCCCGCCAAGGTGGCTGGGACAGGAGTGGGGCAGTAATAGTGCTCAGAACTGCATTATTTTAGTTTACTGTACCTGGGACTGACCAGCCATTTCTACTCCTGCTTGGAGGAATTCACTGAAGTCCTGCCCATATTTCCCAGAAGCCTTTGCAAGATCTTGTGGTGTGCCTCTGGATGCCTGGACCAACTCATTGGCAGACTGGTTGAGCCCTGCAGCAGCCTGGTTCAGCTGACTCTGCGCTTCTTGAAAGTTCTTCGAACTTGGAGGAAACTGAAAATATTGAGGGTGGTGAGAGGGTGCATAAGTACGAAAGAGACAAGGAAGTGTTACAGTGCTTGTGTGGGGGTTTTCAAGATTTGTAGTAGTTCCAAACAAACACGTATTGCTTCCCTAATAACACCCTTCCTGACAGGTGAATAGAGGGTACAATGTGTGAGAGTCCTGCTGATCACACATACTAACAACTGGACGCACAGTGGAAACTTCAATCCTGTCTCTTTGCACTGGTAGAAAAATGAATCATGTCACTATTGTGTTGCACGATACATTGTATCTGTGCTGTGTTATGTTACGCACAGGCCGAATGCGGGCTGTATTATGTTTAGCTCTGCTTTAGAAAGCAGAAGGGTCTCTTACCGAGGGTGCAAGCAGTCTCTTACTGGCCTCTCCGATACTTTTGATGGCAGCGTCCACATCTCTTTGTCCAGGAAGACAGTTCACACAGCGGCTCAGAGCCTGCGAGACAGCCTTAGCAACCTGGAAAAAAAACAGACTGAAATTAACTGAAGGATTAAATTTCAACAACACTGGAAAGACAAAGTAAAAGCACTCTTCAGACAGAATAAAGAATCTGCAAATAAGCAATTATGCCATTTAGGATTGAATATGAGAAATGCAATGAAAGAGACAGCAAGACAAACTGAAAACAGGCAGCTCTGAAATTCACTGCTCGCTCGGTAGGTTTAATATGCAGCCAATCTAGCTGAAAAAAAGATGTGGCATTTAATCTCAGTCTTTTCCGTATCTCCCTTGTTCCCTCCCTAGTGGAGGGAAAAACAATCAGCCTATAACAAACAGATTTTGAAGGAAGATCAAAACCAATTGGCCCCTCCAGTTTTATAATTTTCTCAGAACAGGCTTCTGAATTCCTTCACTGTATTAGACTCTACCGCTTCCACTGGGAGAGTCTATCCCTATTTCTTTAAAGTAGTGCTCATACTACTCCTGGTACAATGCAGAACTGTACACTGTACTCTAGGTGATATCTTACCAGTGATCTATATAGTGACATTAGTACCTCTCTGTACCCTGGAGATATGGTCTGTAGAACTGTACACTGTACTCTAGGTGATATCTTACCACTGATCTATATAGTGACATTAGTACCTCTCTGTACCCTGGAGATACGGTGTGTAGAACTGTACACTGTACTCTAGGTGAGATCTTACCAGTGATCTATATAGTGACATTAGTACCTCTCTGTGCCCTGGAGATATGGTGTGTAGAACTGTACACTGTACTCTAGGTGAGATCTTACCAGTGATATATATAGTGACATTAGTACCTCTCTGTACACTGGAGATATGGTGTGTAGAACTGTACACTGTACTCTAGGTGAGATCTTACCAGTGATCTATACAGTGACATTAGTACATCTCTGTACCCTGGAGATATGGTGTATAGAACTGTACACTGTACTCTAGGTGAGATCTTACCAGTGATCTATATAGTGACATTAGTACCTCTCTGTACCCTGGAGATATGGTGTGTAGAACTGTACACTGTACTCTAGGTGAGATCTTACCAGTGATCTATATAGTGACATTAGTACCTCTCTGTACCCTGGAGATATGGTATGTAGAACTGTACACTGTACTCTAGGTGATATCTTACCAGTGATCTATACATTGACATTAGTACATCTCTGTACCCTGGAGATATGGTGTGTAGAACTGTACACTGTACTCTAGGTGACATCTTACCAGTGATCTATATAGTGACATTAGTACCTCTCTGTACCCTGGAGATATGGTCTGTAGAACTCTACACTGTACTCTAGGTGATATCTTACCAGTGATCTATATAGTGACATTAGTACCTCTCTGTACCTGGAGATATGGTGTGTACTACTGTACACTGTACTCTAGGTGAGATCTTACCAGTGATCTATATAGTGACATTAGTACCTCTCTGTACCCTGGAGATATGGTGTGTAGATCTGTACACTGTACTCTAGGTGAGATCTTACCAGTGATCTATATAGTGACATTAGTACCTCTCTGTACCCTGGAGATATGGTGTGTAGAACTGTACACTGTACTCTAGGTGATATCTTACCAGTGATCTATATAGTGACATTAGTACCTCTCTGTACCCTGGAGATATGGTCTGTAGAACTGTACACTGTACTCTAGGTGATATCTTACCAGTGATCTATATAGTGACATTAGTACCTCTCTGTACCCTGGAGATATGGTGTGTAGAACTGTACACTGTACTCTAGGTGAGATCTTACCAGTGATCTATATAGTGACATTAGTACCTCTCTGTACCCTGGAGATATGGTGTGTAGAACTGTACACTGTACTCTAGGTGAGATCTTACCAGTGATCTATATAGTGACATTAGTACCTCTCTGTACCCTGGAGATATGGTGTGTAGAACTGTACACTGTACTCTAGGTGATATCTTACCAGTGATCTATATAGTGACATCAGTACCTCTCTGTACCCTGGAGACATGGTGTGTAGAACTGTATACTGTACTCTAAGTGAGATCTTACCAGTGATCTATATAGTGATATTAGTACCTCTCTGTACCCTGGAGATATGGTGTGTAGAACTGTACACTGTAGTCTAGGTGAGAGCTTACCAGTGATCTATATAGTGACATTAGTACCTCTCTGTACCCTGGAGATATGGTGTGTAGAACTGTACACTGTACTCTAGGTGATATCTTACCACTGATCTATATAGTGACATTAGTACCTCTCTGTACCCTGGAGATATGGTGTGTAGAACTGTACACTGTACTCTAGGTGAGATCTTACCAGTGATCTATATAGTGACATTAGTACCTCTCTGTACCCTGGAGATATGGTCTGTAGAACTGTACACTGTACTCTAGGTGATATCTTACCAGTGATCTATATAGTGATATTAGTACCTCTCTGTACCCTGGAGATATGGTCTGTAGAACTGTACACTGTACTCTAGGTGAGATCTTACTAGTGATCTATATAGTAACATTAGTACCTCTCTGTACCCTGGAGATATGGTGTGTAGAACTGTACTCTAGGTGATATCTTACCAGTGATCTATATAGTGACATTAGTACCTCTCTGTACCCTGGAGATATGGTCTGTAGAACTGTACACTGTACTCTAGGTGATATCTCACCAGTGATCTATATAGTGACATTAGTACCTCTCTGTACCCTGGAGATATGGTGTGTAGAACTGTACACTGTACTCTAGGTGATATCTTACCGGTGATCTATATAGTGACATTAGTACCTCTCTGTACCCTGGAGATATGGTGTGTAGAACTGTACACTGTACTCTAGGTGAGATCTTACCAGTGATCTATATAGTGACATTAGTACCTCTCTGTACCCTGGAGATATGGTGTGTAGAATTGTACACTGTACTCTAGGTGAGATCTTACCAGTGATCTATATAGTGACATTAGTACCACTCTGTACCCTGGAGATATGGTGTGTACAACTGTACACTGTACTATAGGTGATATCTTACCAGTGATCTATATAGTGATATTAGTACCTCTCTGTACCCTGGAGATATGGTCTGTAGAACTGTACACTGTACTCTAGGTGAGATCTTACCAGTGATCTATATAGTAACATTAGTACCTCTCTGTACCCTGGAGATATGGTGTGTAGAACTGTACTCTAGGTGATATCTTACCAGTGATCTATATAGTGACATTAGTACCTCTCTGTACCCTGGAGATATGGTGTGTAGAACTGTACACTGTACTCTAGGTGATATCTTACCAGTGATCTATATAGTGACATTAGTACCTCTCTGTACCCTGGAGATATGGTGTGTAGAACTGTACACTGTACTCTAGGTGATATCTTACCAGTGATCTATATACTGACATTAGTACCTCTCTGTACCCTGGAGATATGATGTGTAGAACTGTACACTGTACTCTAGGTGATATCTTACCAGTGATCTATATATAGTGACATTAGTCCCTCTCTGTACCCTGGAGATATGGTGTGTAGAACTGTACACTGTACTCTAGGTGATATCTTACCGGTGATCTATATAGTGACATTAGTACCTCTCTGTACCCTGGAGATATGGTGTGTAGAACTGTACACTGTACTCTAGGTGATATCTTACCAGTGATCTATATAGTGACATTAGTACCTCTCTGTACCCTGGAGATATGGTGTGTAGAACTGTACACTGTACTCTAGGTGATATCTTACCAGTGATCTATATATAGTGACATTAGTCCCTCTCTGTACCCTGGAGATATGGTGTGTAGAACTGTACACTGTACTCTAGGTGATATCTTACCGGTGATCTATATAGTGACATTAGTACCTCTCTGTACCCTGGAGATATGGTGTGTAGATCTGTACACTGTACTGTAGGTGAGATCTTACCAGTGATCTATATAGTGACATTAGTACCTCTCTGTACCCTGGAGATATGGTGTGTAGAACTGTACACTGTACTCTAGGTGATATATTACCAGTGATCTATATAGTGACATTAGTACCTCTCTGTACCCTGGAGATATGGTGTGTAGAACTGTACACTGTACTCTAGGTGATATCTTACCAGTGATCTATATAGTGACATTAGTACCTCTCTGTACCCTGGAGATATGGTGTGTAGAACTGTACACTGTACTCTAGGTGAGATCTTACCAGTGATCTATATAGTGATATTAGTACCTCTCTGTACCCTGGAGATATGGTCTGTAGAACTGTACACTGTACTCTAGGTGAGATCTTACCAGTGATCTATATAGTGACATTAGTACCTCTCTGTACCCTGGAGATATGGTGTGTAGAACTGTACACTGTACTCTAGGTGATATCTTACCAGTGATCTATATAGTGACATTAGTACCTCTCTGTACCCTGGAGATATGGTGTGTAGAACTGTACACTGTACTCTAGGTGATATCTTACCAGTGATCTATATAGTGACATTAGTACCTCTCTGTACCCTGGAGATATGGTCTGTAGAACTGTACACTGTACTCTAGGTGAGATCTTACCAGTGATCTATATATAGTGACATTAGTACCTCTTTGTACCCTGGAGATATGGTGTGTAGAACTGTACACTGTACTCTAGGTGATATCTTACCAGTGCTCTATATAGTGACATTAGTACCTCTTTGTACCCTGGAGATATGGTGTGTAGAACTGTACACTGTACTCTAGGTGAGATCTTACCAGTGATCTATATAGTGACATTAGTACCACTCTGTACCCTGGAGATATGGTGTGTAGAACTGTACACTGTACTCTAGGTGATATCTTACCAGTGATCTATATAGTGACATTAGTACCTCTCTGTACCCTGGAGATATGGTCTGTAGAACTGTACACTGTACTCTAGGTGAGATCTTACCAGTGATCTATATAGTGACATTAGTACCTCTCTGTACCCTGGAGATATGGTGTGTAGAACTGTACACTGTACTCTAGGTGATATCTTACCAGTGATCTATATATAGTGACATTAGTCCCTCTCTGTACCCTGGAGATATGGTGTGTAGAACTGTACACTGTACTCTAGGTGATATCTTACCGGTGATCTATATAGTGACATTAGTACCTCTCTGTACCCTGGAGATATGGTGTGTAGAACTGTACACTGTACTCTAGGTGATATCTTACCAGTGATCTATATAGTGACATTAGTACCTCTCTGTACCCTGGAGATATGGTGTGTAGAACTGTACACTGTACTCTAGGTGATATCTTACCAGTGATCTATATATAGTGACATTAGTCCCTCTCTGTACCCTGGAGATATGGTGTGTAGAACTGTACACTGTACTCTAGGTGATATCTTACCGGTGATCTATATAGTGACATTAGTACCTCTCTGTACCCTGGAGATATGGTGTGTAGATCTGTACACTGTACTGTAGGTGAGATCTTACCAGTGATCTATATAGTGACATTAGTACCTCTCTGTACCCTGGAGATATGGTCTGTAGAACTGTACACTGTACTCTAGGTGAGATCTTACCAGTGATCTATATATAGTGACATTAGTACCTCTTTGTACCCTGGAGATATGGTGTGTAGAACTGTACACTGTACTCTAGGTGATATCTTACCAGTGCTCTATATAGTGACATTAGTACCTCTTTGTACCCTGGAGATATGGTGTGTAGAACTGTACACTGTACTCTAGGTGAGATCTTACCAGTGATCTATATAGTGACATTAGTACCACTCTGTACCCTGGAGATATGGTGTGTAGAACTGTACACTGTACTCTAGGTGATATCTTACCAGTGATCTATATAGTGACATTAGTACCTCTCTGTACCCTGGAGATATGGTCTGTAGAACTGTACACTGTACTCTAGGTGAGATCTTACCAGTGATCTATATAGTGACATTAGTACCTCTCTGTACCCTGGAGATATGGTGTGTAGAACTGTACACTGTACTCTAGGTGATATCTTACCAGTGATCTATATATAGTGACATTAGTCCCTCTCTGTACCCTGGAGATATGGTGTGTAGAACTGTACACTGTACTCTAGGTGATATCTTACCGGTGATCTATATAGTGACATTAGTACCTCTCTGTACCCTGGAGATATGGTGTGTAGAACTGTACACTGTACTCTAGGTGATATCTTACCAGTGATCTATATAGTGACATTAGTACCTCTCTGTACCCTGGAGATATGGTGTGTAGAACTGTACACTGTACTCTAGGTGATATCTTACCAGTGATCTATATATAGTGACATTAGTCCCTCTCTGTACCCTGGAGATATGGTGTGTAGAACTGTACACTGTACTCTAGGTGATATCTTACCGGTGATCTATATAGTGACATTAGTACCTCTCTGTACCCTGGAGATATGGTGTGTAGATCTGTACACTGTACTGTAGGTGAGATCTTACCAGTGATCTATATAGTGACATTAGTACCTCTCTGTACCCTGGAGATATGGTGTGTAGAACTGTACACTGTACTCTAGGTGATATATTACCAGTGATCTATATAGTGACATTAGTACCTCTCTGTACCCTGGAGATATGGTGTGTAGAACTGTACACTGTACTCTAGGTGATATCTTACCAGTGATCTATATAGTGACATTAGTACCTCTCTGTACCCTGGAGATATGGTGTGTAGAACTGTACACTGTACTCTAGGTGAGATCTTACCAGTGATCTATATAGTGATATTAGTACCTCTCTGTACCCTGGAGATATGGTCTGTAGAACTGTACACTGTACTCTAGGTGAGATCTTACCAGTGATCTATATAGTAACATTAGTACCTCTCTGTACCCTGGAGATATGGTGTGTAGAACTGTACACTGTACTCTAGGTGATATCTTACCAGTGATCTATATAGTGACATTAGTACCTCTCTGTACCCTGGAGATATGGTGTGTAGAACTGTACACTGTACTCTAGGTGATATCTTACCAGTGATCTATATAGTGACATTAGTACCTCTCTGTACCCTGGAGATATGGTCTGTAGAACTGTACACTGTACTCTAGGTGAGATCTTACCAGTGATCTATATATAGTGACATTAGTACCTCTTTGTACCCTGGAGATATGGTGTGTAGAACTGTACACTGTACTCTAGGTGATATCTTACCAGTGCTCTATATAGTGACATTAGTACCTCTTTGTACCCTGGAGATATGGTGTGTAGAACTGTACACTGTACTCTAGGTGAGATCTTACCAGTGATCTATATAGTGACATTAGTACCACTCTGTACCCTGGAGATATGGTGTGTAGAACTGTACACTGTACTCTAGGTGATATCTTACCAGTGATCTATATAGTGACATTAGTACCTCTCTGTACCCTGGAGATATGGTCTGTAGAACTGTACACTGTACTCTAGGTGAGATCTTACCAGTGATCTATATAGTGACATTAGTACCTCTCTGTACCCTGGAGATATGGTGTGTAGAACTGTACACTGTACTCTAGGTGAGGTATTACCAGTGATCTATATAGTGACATTAGTACCTCTCTGTACCCTGGAGATATGGTGTGTAGAACTGTACACTGTACTCTAGGTGAGATCTTACCAGTGATCTATATAGTGACATTAGTACCTCTCTGTACCCTGGAGATATGGTGTGTAGAACTGTACACTGTACTCTAGGTGATATCTTACCAGTGATCTATATAGTGACATTAGTACCTCTCTGTACCCTGGAGATATGGTGTGTAGAACTGTACACTGTACTCTAGGTGAGATCTTACCAGTGATCTATATAGTGATATTAGTACCTCTCTGTACCCTGGAGATATGGTGTGTAGAACTGTACACTGTACTCTAGGTGAGATATTACCAGTGATCTATATAGTGATATTAGTACCTCTCTGTACCCTGGAGACATGGTGTGTAGAACTGTACACTGTACTCTAGGTGAGATATTACCAGTGATCTATATAGTGACATTAGTACCTCTCTGTACCCTGGAGATATGGTGTGTAGAACTGTACACTGTACTCTAGGTGAGATATTACCAGTGATCTATATAGTGACATTAGTACCTCTCTGTACCCTGGAGATATGGTCTGTAGAACTGTACACTGTACTCTAGGTGAGATCTTACCAGTGATCTATATAGTGACATTAGTACCTCTCTGTACCCTGGGGATATGGTGTGTAGAACTGTACACTGTACTCTAGGTGAGATCTTACCAGTGATCTATATAGTGACATTAGTACCTCTCTGTACCCTGGAGATATGGTCTGTAGAACTGTACACTGTACTCTAGGTGAGATCTTACCAGTGATCTATATAGTGACATTAGTACCTCTCTGTACCCTGGGGATATGGTGTGTAGAACTGTACACTGTACTCTAGGTGATATATTACCAGTGATCTATATAGTGACATTAGTACCTCTCTGTACCCTGGAGATATGGTGTGTAGAACTGTACACTGTACTCTAGGTGATATCTTACCAGTGATCTATATAGTGACATTAGTACCTCTCTGTACCCTGGAGATATGGTGTGTAGAACTGTACACTGTACTCTAGGTGAGATCTTACCAGTGATCTATATAGTGATATTAGTACCTCTCTGTACCCTGGAGATATGGTCTGTAGAACTGTACACTGTACTCTAGGTGAGATCTTACCAGTGATCTATATAGTGACATTAGTACCTCTCTGTACCCTGGAGATATGGTGTGTAGAACTGTACACTGTACTCTAGGTGATATCTTACCAGTGATCTATATAGTGACATTAGTACCTCTCTGTACCCTGGAGATATGGTGTGTAGAACTGTACACTGTACTCTAGGTGATATCTTACCAGTGATCTATATAGTGACATTAGTACCTCTCTGTACCCTGGAGATATGGTCTGTAGAACTGTACACTGTACTCTAGGTGAGATCTTACCAGTGATCTATATATAGTGACATTAGTACCTCTTTGTACCCTGGAGATATGGTGTGTAGAACTGTACACTGTACTCTAGGTGATATCTTACCAGTGCTCTATATAGTGACATTAGTACCTCTTTGTACCCTGGAGATATGGTGTGTAGAACTGTACACTGTACTCTAGGTGAGATCTTACCAGTGATCTATATAGTGACATTAGTACCACTCTGTACCCTGGAGATATGGTGTGTAGAACTGTACACTGTACTCTAGGTGATATCTTACCAGTGATCTATATAGTGACATTAGTACCTCTCTGTACCCTGGAGATATGGTCTGTAGAACTGTACACTGTACTCTAGGTGAGATCTTACCAGTGATCTATATAGTGACATTAGTACCTCTCTGTACCCTGGAGATATGGTGTGTAGAACTGTACACTGTACTCTAGGTGATATCTTACCAGTGATCTATATATAGTGACATTAGTCCCTCTCTGTACCCTGGAGATATGGTGTGTAGAACTGTACACTGTACTCTAGGTGATATCTTACCGGTGATCTATATAGTGACATTAGTACCTCTCTGTACCCTGGAGATATGGTGTGTAGAACTGTACACTGTACTCTAGGTGATATCTTACCAGTGATCTATATAGTGACATTAGTACCTCTCTGTACCCTGGAGATATGGTGTGTAGAACTGTACACTGTACTCTAGGTGATATCTTACCAGTGATCTATATATAGTGACATTAGTCCCTCTCTGTACCCTGGAGATATGGTGTGTAGAACTGTACACTGTACTCTAGGTGATATCTTACCGGTGATCTATATAGTGACATTAGTACCTCTCTGTACCCTGGAGATATGGTGTGTAGATCTGTACACTGTACTGTAGGTGAGATCTTACCAGTGATCTATATAGTGACATTAGTACCTCTCTGTACCCTGGAGATATGGTCTGTAGAACTGTACACTGTACTCTAGGTGAGATCTTACCAGTGATCTATATATAGTGACATTAGTACCTCTTTGTACCCTGGAGATATGGTGTGTAGAACTGTACACTGTACTCTAGGTGATATCTTACCAGTGCTCTATATAGTGACATTAGTACCTCTTTGTACCCTGGAGATATGGTGTGTAGAACTGTACACTGTACTCTAGGTGAGATCTTACCAGTGATCTATATAGTGACATTAGTACCACTCTGTACCCTGGAGATATGGTGTGTAGAACTGTACACTGTACTCTAGGTGATATCTTACCAGTGATCTATATAGTGACATTAGTACCTCTCTGTACCCTGGAGATATGGTCTGTAGAACTGTACACTGTACTCTAGGTGAGATCTTACCAGTGATCTATATAGTGACATTAGTACCTCTCTGTACCCTGGAGATATGGTGTGTAGAACTGTACACTGTACTCTAGGTGATATCTTACCAGTGATCTATATATAGTGACATTAGTCCCTCTCTGTACCCTGGAGATATGGTGTGTAGAACTGTACACTGTACTCTAGGTGATATCTTACCGGTGATCTATATAGTGACATTAGTACCTCTCTGTACCCTGGAGATATGGTGTGTAGAACTGTACACTGTACTCTAGGTGATATCTTACCAGTGATCTATATAGTGACATTAGTACCTCTCTGTACCCTGGAGATATGGTGTGTAGAACTGTACACTGTACTCTAGGTGATATCTTACCAGTGATCTATATATAGTGACATTAGTCCCTCTCTGTACCCTGGAGATATGGTGTGTAGAACTGTACACTGTACTCTAGGTGATATCTTACCGGTGATCTATATAGTGACATTAGTACCTCTCTGTACCCTGGAGATATGGTGTGTAGATCTGTACACTGTACTGTAGGTGAGATCTTACCAGTGATCTATATAGTGACATTAGTACCTCTCTGTACCCTGGAGATATGGTGTGTAGAACTGTACACTGTACTCTAGGTGATATATTACCAGTGATCTATATAGTGACATTAGTACCTCTCTGTACCCTGGAGATATGGTGTGTAGAACTGTACACTGTACTCTAGGTGATATCTTACCAGTGATCTATATAGTGACATTAGTACCTCTCTGTACCCTGGAGATATGGTGTGTAGAACTGTACACTGTACTCTAGGTGAGATCTTACCAGTGATCTATATAGTGATATTAGTACCTCTCTGTACCCTGGAGATATGGTCTGTAGAACTGTACACTGTACTCTAGGTGAGATCTTACCAGTGATCTATATAGTAACATTAGTACCTCTCTGTACCCTGGAGATATGGTGTGTAGAACTGTACACTGTACTCTAGGTGATATCTTACCAGTGATCTATATAGTGACATTAGTACCTCTCTGTACCCTGGAGATATGGTGTGTAGAACTGTACACTGTACTCTAGGTGATATCTTACCAGTGATCTATATAGTGACATTAGTACCTCTCTGTACCCTGGAGATATGGTCTGTAGAACTGTACACTGTACTCTAGGTGAGATCTTACCAGTGATCTATATATAGTGACATTAGTACCTCTTTGTACCCTGGAGATATGGTGTGTAGAACTGTACACTGTACTCTAGGTGATATCTTACCAGTGCTCTATATAGTGACATTAGTACCTCTTTGTACCCTGGAGATATGGTGTGTAGAACTGTACACTGTACTCTAGGTGAGATCTTACCAGTGATCTATATAGTGACATTAGTACCACTCTGTACCCTGGAGATATGGTGTGTAGAACTGTACACTGTACTCTAGGTGATATCTTACCAGTGATCTATATAGTGACATTAGTACCTCTCTGTACCCTGGAGATATGGTCTGTAGAACTGTACACTGTACTCTAGGTGAGATCTTACCAGTGATCTATATAGTGACATTAGTACCTCTCTGTACCCTGGAGATATGGTGTGTAGAACTGTACACTGTACTCTAGGTGAGGTATTACCAGTGATCTATATAGTGACATTAGTACCTCTCTGTACCCTGGAGATATGGTGTGTAGAACTGTACACTGTACTCTAGGTGAGATCTTACCAGTGATCTATATAGTGACATTAGTACCTCTCTGTACCCTGGAGATATGGTGTGTAGAACTGTACACTGTACTCTAGGTGATATCTTACCAGTGATCTATATAGTGACATTAGTACCTCTCTGTACCCTGGAGATATGGTGTGTAGAACTGTACACTGTACTCTAGGTGAGATCTTACCAGTGATCTATATAGTGATATTAGTACCTCTCTGTACCCTGGAGATATGGTGTGTAGAACTGTACACTGTACTCTAGGTGAGATATTACCAGTGATCTATATAGTGATATTAGTACCTCTCTGTACCCTGGAGACATGGTGTGTAGAACTGTACACTGTACTCTAGGTGAGATATTACCAGTGATCTATATAGTGACATTAGTACCTCTCTGTACCCTGGAGATATGGTGTGTAGAACTGTACACTGTACTCTAGGTGAGATATTACCAGTGATCTATATAGTGACATTAGTACCTCTCTGTACCCTGGAGATATGGTCTGTAGAACTGTACACTGTACTCTAGGTGAGATCTTACCAGTGATCTATATAGTGACATTAGTACCTCTCTGTACCCTGGGGATATGGTGTGTAGAACTGTACACTGTACTCTAGGTGAGATCTTACCAGTGATCTATATAGTGACATTAGTACCTCTCTGTACCCTGGAGATATGGTCTGTAGAACTGTACACTGTACTCTAGGTGAGATCTTACCAGTGATCTATATAGTGACATTAGTACCTCTCTGTACCCTGGGGATATGGTGTGTAGAACTGTACACTGTACTCTAGGTGATATCTTACCAGTGATCTATATAGTGACATTAGTACCTCTCTGTACCCTGGAGATATGGTGTGTAGAACTGTACACTGTACTCTAGGTGAGATCTTACCAGTGATCTATATAGTGACATTAGTACCTCTCTGTACCCTGGAGATATGGTGTGTAGAACTGTACACTGTACTCTAGGTGAGATCTTACCAGTGATCTATATAGTGATATTAGTACCTCTCTGTACCCTGGAGATATGATCTGTAGAACTGTACACTGTACTCTAGGTGATATCTTACCAGTGATCTATATAGTGACATTAGTACATCTCTGTACCCTGGAGATATGGTGTGTAGAACTGTACACTGTACTCTAGGTGAGATCTTACCAGTGATCTATATAGTGACATTAGTACCTCTCTGTACCCTGGACATATGGTGTGTAGAACTGTACACTGTACTCTAGGTGAGATCTTACCAGTTATCTATATAGTGACATTAGTACCTCTCTGTACCCTAGAGATATGGTGTGTAGAACTGTACACTGTACTCTAGGTGATATCTTACCAGTGATCTATATAGTGACATTAGTACCTCTCTGTACCCTGGAGATATGGTCTGTAGATCTGTACACTGTACTCTAGGTGATATCTTACCAGTTATCTATATAGTGACATTAGTACCTCTCTGTACCCTGGAGATATGGTGTGTAGAACTGTACACTGTACTCTAGGTGAGATCTTACCAGTGATCTATATAGTGACATTAGTACCTCTCTGTACCCTGGAGATATGATCTGTAGAACTGTACACTGTACTCTAGGTGATATCTTACCAGTTATCTATATAGTGACATTAGTACCTCTCTGTACCCTGGCGATATGGTCTGTAGAACTGTACACTGTACTCTAGGTGAGATCTTACCAGTGATCTATATAGTGACATTAGTACCTCTCTGTACCCTGGAGATATGGTGTGTAGAACTGTACACTGTACTCTAGGTGATATCTTACCAGTGATCTATATAGTGATATTAGTACCTCTCTGTACCCTGGAGATATGGTGTGTAGAACTGTACGCTGTACTCTAGGTGAGATCTTACCAGTGCTCTAATAGTGACATTAGTACCTCTCTGTACCCTGGAGATATGGTGTGTAGAACTGTACACTGTACTATAGGTGATATCTTACCAGTGATCTATATAGTGACATTAGTACCTCTCTGTACCCTGGAGATATGGTCTGTAGTACTGTACACTGTACTGTAGGTGAGATCTTACCAGTGATCTATATAGTGACATTAGTACCTCTCTGTACCCTGGAGATATGGTGTGTAGTACTGTACACTGTACTCTAGGTGATATATTACCAGTGATCTATATAGTGACATTAGTACCGCTCTGTACACTGGAGATATGATCTGTAGAACTGTACACTGTACTCTAGGTGAGATCTTACCAGTGATCTATATAGTGACATTAGTACCTCTCTGTACCCTGGAGATATGGTGTGTAGAACTGTACACTGTACTCTAGGTGATATCTTACCAGTTATCTATATAGTGACATTAGTACCTCTCTGTACCCTGGCGATATGGTCTGTAGAACTGTACACTGTACTCTAGATGAGACATTACCAGTGATCATCTGCCTCCCAATTCTCCAGTCCAGGAATGTATGGCTGACAATCCTGGACCATGATTCTCTGCCCAAAGAAGAATCTTCTTTACTTCCATCCAGGCAGCATTGCTTCTTGTCCCTCCTTGATGGTTTAGGCATTCCACTATAGTGGTATTATGTGACTGAATATGAATACAAAGATTCTTCAGAAATGGTATCCATGCCAATAGGACATTGACAATTGCATGCAACTGTTGCATGCAAGACGTTTATGGGAATACGGGACTCCGATGGAGTCCACTGACCTTGAATGGAGAGATACCACTCTACATCTGAACAGAATGACGCCTGTTGTGACCATCTCCAGCTCTGTAAGGAGAAATGTTTCCCTGTTAGAGGATTTGTATTTATGAGCCACCACTGGAGATACTGTCTTGTGGATTGAGATATCTTCATCATGTGATGAAGATTATTTGGATTTTTGGACCAATTGCGAATTAGATCCAGCTGAAGAGGTCGCAAGTGAAACTAAGTGAAGGGAACTGTTTTTATTGTGGCTACCATTTTTTCCACAATCTTCCTGCAGTGTCAAACTTCTGGTAGGGAGAGAAAGGATTGCACTCTGTCTTGCAGATCGGAAACCTTCTATTGAGGCAAAAATACCTTTTGAAGGTTGGTACTGAATCGCAGGCCTAGAAACAGAATCTTCAGAGATGGTCCTAGTTGAGATTTGTTCAGGTTCATTATCCAACAGTGACACTTCATAGATGACAGAGTAAGAAAATATTTATTTATTTTTTTTTTTTATATGGAGCCTTTAGCAACAGATAGTCCAGGTAAGGAGTCAGATTTACTCTCATGGATCTGAGTTGAGCAATTAGAGGAGCCAACACCTTGGTAAAAACTCTTGAAGCTGTGGATAAACTGAAGGGCAGAGCCACAAATTGAAAGCGTTTGTTTCAGTAAGTAAACCTGAGATATTTCCAGTGTTAGGGACAAATAGATGTGTAGGTAGGCATCTGTGGTTTCCCAAAGATGTAAGAAACACATCTGGTTCCATAGCTGCTATCACTGACTTGATAGACTCCATCATGAACCTGGGAAAGTTGAGAAAAATGATTTCGTTATTTTTCAGGGGCAAGACAGGAAGGCAACCTCTGTCTTTTTTTGGGTACCATAAAAAGATTGGAATAAAAGCCTTTGAACTTTTGGTCTTCTGACACTGGAACCATTACACCATTGTCTAGGAACTGATGGATAGCCTGATGAAAGGCTTCCAGTAACCTCTTTCGTTTGGAACACCGGACATGGAACAAACAAACAAAGAGGAGGAAGATTTGTGCAAGACATTCTGTACCCCCTTCTTGAAAGATTTGTAGAACCCACTTGTCTGAAATGGACATCCTCCATTGATGTGAAAATTGATGGTGTCTCCCCCCCACACCAGAGGAGGATCCGAGGCAGACTCCATACTTGAAATATGATGTAGAGGCTTGTAGTCTGGAGCCTTAATCACTGTTGTTTTTTGTTTGTTTTTTTCCTGCATCCAGGCAGGTTTTGCTTAATTAAAAAGAAAGGAACAGCCAGATGAATTATTAGATTTTTTTTTTTCTGGAGAAAGATTTACCTCTGTAAGTAAAAGTCATTTTCTTGAAAGAAAAGAAATATTAGTGCTTTTTCTGTCAGCGGTATCTTCATTCCAGTTTTTAAACAATACGTGCTGTAAAGGTGACTCTGAAGATTAATACGCCAACTTAGCAATCTCCAAGGCAACTTTCCCATATTATCATGAGGCACATTATTTTCAAGCTTGAATAATTTGACCTTGCCAGGCCTCTACATGCCCAGGCTGAAGCAAAGCTCGAATGAATGCTCATGGTGCAGAAGACCTCAGTCTGTTCAACATATGAATATTTTTGTTGTTTAAGCTCTGCTGCAGGCTGAACTGGAATAGTGATAAGTTTGGACAGTCTAAATCAAAGAACAACCTTTGATTTAGAAAACGGTGCACCTTAGCAAATTCCTTGTGAATAATCAAAGTTTTATCTGGATTTTCACAATTATCCATGACTATCTGAATACTCATAACAGTCAGGTAATAAACAGCATATTTATTTTTATGTTTAAAAACAGACTTGGGGGGGCGTGGCCTGCAGCCGGACCGCTCGGACGCGCCTTTGCTGAGCTCCGTGTGACAGAGCAGAGTCGGCTATCATCCGGACACTTAGCGGGCTCGGATCCAGGAGGAGAGGGTTCTGGATGTGTCTGCGGAGTGTGGGGCACGGAAGTCCATTACTATTTCTGGAGATTTTGCCTCCGAACACCGGGGGCGCCTGCACGGCATCTGAGTGGGCCTGTTAGGCCGCAGCTGCGGCCTTGAGCAGCATCGCACCAGACTGCGGAGAGCAATACTAGTCCCATCTGGGACACGGATTGTCCCTGCGGCGAATCTATTGGCAGACACGCTTTGAAGAAGGGGAGTTCTACTGAACTGGCGAGCCTGCGGAGGGGTTGGAGCGTGGTGACCCTGTTTACTCGCCCTGGAGGACATACAGCGGATCGCAGCGCTCATATCCCTCATCACCAATTAAAAAGTGAGTTGTCCTTGGATGTGGGCTTGTTTGCTGCACAGTGGGGTCTTGATCTGGCACAGTTTAGGCCGGACCGCCCCCCCTTTATCTTAGAGCGCCATCCCATTTATTATTTTTTACCCCAGTTCCCCTCCCTTCCATTAGGCACTTGCTATGTGATACAACTTTAATGTGACTCTGTCATCCCTGGTTTTGGGGTTTCTGCTGGGATTGCCTCTCTTGGACTCGCCTCGGGGGCTCATTCAAGACCCCTATCCTGTGATAGCTGCTGCATTACTGGCTGCTATATAAGTGGATCTACATCTTGAACTCCCTGTCTGTTTTTTTTTCCTATATATGTATCCCCTTCTACCCCATGTATATTTAAAAGCATATCTCTAGATTATTTCTATTCATTATCCTGTTCAGGAATCCTACTACATGACAGCTGCAGCTTTGCTGGATCCTTCTAGCTGCATCGCATGAGAATATACATTCTTTGCTCCCTGTTTGTCTGGCTCTCCTGTGAATGTTTCCCCATCTACCCCATGTATAGATGAAGACGTTTCTCCCTACTACACCTGTTCAATATCCTGGGCCAGGCCTACTGCAGATTGCACTATAGCTCAGGGGACTTGGATGACAATTGGAGAAATTGCTCAATACTTAAGTGAATTATCATAATTCAAGAGAAGTGAAGGCTACAGTTTTCTGGACACCACTGGCTGCTACATAAGTGATTCTGCATCCTGGACTCCCCGTTTGTCTTTTTTTCCTACATATGTGCCCCCTCCTACCCCATGTATATTTAAAAGTACAACTTTGGAATGCACTATTCATTATCCAGTTCAAGAACCCTGCCTTGTGACGGCTGTAGTGTTGCAGGGGTCTTCTGGCGGCATCGCGTGAGAATCTGTATTCTCTGCTCCTTGTTTGTCTAGCTCTCCTGTAAATGTTCCCCCATCTACCCCATGTATAATTAAAGGCACTTCTCCATACCACGCCTGTTCATTGCCCTGTGCCTGACCTGCTGCAGATTGCATCTTCAGTTGTGTACCACAGTTTCTTGAGTTAATTTTCTCTCCTTTTGAATATATACTTCTGATGGATTAACACTTTTTGGTACTGAGTCCCGCCAGGGTGCATCCGTAGCTTCGTCAAGTCAGGATCTCTGCATTTGATATTTTTCTACTATTCATTGCACATCACTCCATTACTTGTTCTCTCTGCTCTGTACCATGGGGAAGAAGTCTGGGGATTACAGAGCTAAACTGAATAAATATGCTCGGAGACAGCTGGCTGAGGGAGATGTTGAGGCAATGATGGAATCATCGTCTGAACCTGCATCACCGGCACAGTCTACTGACCGGGAAGAACCTGGTACCTCACAATTTACCGAATTAATGTCTGCTATTACTACGTGTCAAAATGTGTTAACATCAAAAATTGACACTGTGCAAATGGATCTTAACCTACTCAGAGCTGATCACCAAACAATGAGAGAAAAGATACTGGATACACAACGCAGGGTCACGGTGGTGGAGGAGTCCATTCCACCTATGTCTGAATCTCTGGAATCCTTAAAACAACAAGTCAAGGCTTTACAAAGAAAAGCGGAGGATCTTGAAAATAGATCCAGGAGATGTAATGTTAGATTCATAGGGATCCCGGAGAGGAAGGAGGGGAGGAGCCCGGAGTCTTTCTTGGAGGGATGGATAAAGGAGTTTCTGGGCGAGGAGAGTCTATCGAGTACTTTTGTCGTTGAGAGAGCTCACAGAGTTCCAGCTACTGCGCCTCCTCCGGGTGCGCCTCCGAGACCGCTCATAGCCAAACTCCTGAATTTTAGAGATCGTGACACCATACTCCGCCTGGCAAGATTAAAGGGCAATGTTGAATATGAGAACCATAAAGTGTCCATCTATCCTGACTTCTCCCTAGAGGTCCAACGACAGAGGAGAACCTTCCTTGACTTCAAGCGGAAACTCCGGGACAGGGGGATATCCTATTCCATGCTGTATCCTGCGAAGCTGAGAGTGGAACACAGCGGAACCACTAGATTCTTCACTTCGGTGGAAGATGCTCAGCACTGGTTGGAATCAATTTAATATGTGCATTATGGCAGAGATCGATCTATTAAATGGGGCCCCACAGTGCCTCTCCCTGGACAGAATCTATGTGGAGGGGGACTCTCCAGGTGTTTATTGTCCGACAGCTACTCTGCTTCTGACTCTGGTAGGCTGAACTGTGCACCACTCAACTGTATTTATACCTGATATCCGGTTTGGCTGCATTTCATGGGAGTGTCGGAGGGGGTCCGCTGGAGTAGCCATCGAGTTGTAATCCGGAAGAATTATATTTGATTATCTTGTCTGTATAACCATCTCTATTATGTATGATAGTGAATTGCGGAGTTGTATTGCTTTTGCTACTTTCTTTGCTATTGTGTTTTTTTTTTTTTTTTTTTTTTTTTTTTTTTTTGTATCCCCTCGCCCTCTTATAATGTTGCCCTACTGTTTATATGCCGGGAGTGTGCATCTATTTGGGCTGGTATGATACTGGTGGGTGGCTTTTGGCGGTGACCGCTAGCTGAGGCGGTTCATGGCGTGGTCCATCTTTCATTGGGGGTTCACTGTTGGCGTGCCCTTGTTGGAAGGAGGGCTAGTCATAATATGAGGGTGTGGGTGTATAAGTTCTCTTTTCATTTAGTCGCTTATGATGATGCACACTCTAGGTTCTCCCCCCTTCCCCCCCCACCTCTCCCCGCTCCCCTTTTTTTTTTTTTTTTTTGTGTGTGTGCTTATCTGGAATAATTATGATACCATGCATTTTGATGATGAGTTATTACTGTGCTCTAGTTACTAGTTTGATGATACTCTAACACTCCGGGGATGCGTGGGGTGTGATGTACGCACCTACTGATCACTACAGGGTATGCCGGGGTTTGTGGTGTGCCAGGTACTGAGAGTGGTAGCGTTGGATGTTGCTTTTCCCTTTCCTTCGCTTTAGGGACACTGACGATGCTGTTTCTGGAGCGAGGTGGGGTGAAAGGCTAGGGGGGGTGCTGTGGGTCTGTGGGGCCCTGGGAGCGTGTCGTGGGATGCCTGTGCCGTTGGCCTGTTTGGCGGTGGCGGAGCATCTAGCGACATTTGGGTGCATATGGTGGGACTGTTACTGAGTTCATATGTTAACAATTTTCAATACTCTTTTCCTTATGCTCTGTGTTTCCCGCTTTGGCGGGATTGTTACCACACGCGGGTTGTTAATGGGGGGGATGCGTTTACTAGGGGTCCGGCTGGGGGTAATTCCCTCATATGTTATAGTTTGGGATAAAGTCTCCATCAAGTTGGGGGGATGGGGTCAGGGTAGGTCTAGTTGGAGAAAGTTTTTTGTTTTTGTATATGCAGCGGCTGGCGGGTGCACCTCCTTGGGTCTCCCCCGGGGGGGAAGCTATGATCATCTTTCTCATATCTATGATGGCTCAAAATAAAATTCGTTTCCTCTCCTGGAATGTTAGAGGACTTAATGACTCGATTAAACGGTCCTTGATTCTTACACATGTTAAAAAACAAAACCCTGATGTTGTTTTCCTGCAGGAAACACATCTGCAAGGGGGAAAAGTCTTAGCTCTTAAAAAACAATGGGTTGGCTCTCACTACCACGCTTCGTACTCTTCCCACTCCAGGGGGGTATCTATTTTGATTAAAAAATCGCTTCACTTTTCATTTACTGATATCAAGACAGATCCTAACGGACGTTATGTTTTTTTGGCATGCAAAATATGGGGTCTCCCATTCTTGCTTATGAACATGTATGTTCCACCACCTTTCTCGCCAGTTCTCATGCGAGAGGCATTGTCATATGTCTCTTCTAGGTCGGAGACCATGGTTGTCTGTATGGGAGACTTGAATATAACACTGGATCCAGGGTTGGATCGTATGCCTCCCTCATCTTCGGAATCAGTTGGATCCAGGGCTTCATTCAAAAACCTTGTTGGGGATATGGGCCTCTTAGATGCATGGCGTACTTTGCATCCTGGGGAGAGGGGATATACGTGTTTCTCATCTACCCATAAATCCTTATCTCGAATAGATTATGCATTGGTGTCGGAGAGAGTGTGGTCTAGGACTGAGAGCTGTGTCATGCTTCCTAGAGTTGCGTCCGATCACTCGCCACTGGCTCTGGATGTAGGTCTGGGGGGAGTGGCTACGGCTCGCACTTGGAGGTTGAGGCCATTCTGGCTTACAATTGATGCGGTGAAGAAAAGCCACCAGGCGGATCTGGTGGAGTACTTTAACTTGAACTCTGACACGGCATCTCCCGACATAGTGTGGGAGGCAGCGAAGGCCACTGCTCGTGGCTCTTTATCTTCTCATATAGCCTCTTATAAGAAATCCAGGAAAGCGATGGGGATAAGTTTGGAAAAAAATATGGTACAGGCGGAATCTGACTATGTTGATAGGGGAGATGACGACTCATTTGACAGGTTCACGACGGCATCTTCCATATATAACATACATGTCGCGGAACAAAATATGAACCATATTTTCTATAAACAACAATCCCTTTTTGAACAGGGGGACAAGGCAGGGAAATTGATGGCAAAGCTGGTCGGAACCAGTAGGGAGGCCAATAATATTCTTTCACTTACTACGGACCAGGGAGATGTGCTAATGAGGGATGAGGACATTAACGGTGCCTTTCAGTCCTTCTACACTCGGCTATATGAGTCCCATAGCCTATCCACCAAAGCCCAGATAGATCAATTTCTTTCCACTTGCGCGTTACCGCAATTATCAGCGGATGATCGAAAGATGTTAGATGCTCCCATAATGTTACGAGAGGTGATGGAGGCTATTAAAGACCTTCCAACCAATAAGGCTCCAGGCGATGATGGATTGCCATCGGAGTGGTATAAAACGTATGGAGATATTTTGGGTCCACAGTTGCTGCTTACCTTATATAACTCCCTGCATGTTTCTAGGTTGCCCCCTTCGCTTTGCGACGCCAATATAATAGTTTTACCTAAGCCGGGTAAGGACCCCAGTAAATGTGAATCTTACCGCCCAATATCACTTCTGTCGGTAGATGCCAAGATCCTAGCCAAGATACTTGCCAAGCGATTGACATCCGTTATTTCAACTCTAGTACACCCGGATCAAACGGGATTCATGCCAAATAAGTCAACATTTCATAACCTCAGAAGACTATCCCACCACTTACAGACCCGTCATGTCAATGCGGGTCGCCGAACAATTGCGTCGTTAGATGCCACTAAGGCGTTTGATTCAATTGAGTGGGATTATTTGTGGTGTACCTTGCGTAGATTTGGTATAGGTGATACCTTTATTGCCTGGATTCAGCTACTATATACTTCCCCGAGGGCTAGAGTATTGACTGGATCGACTAGATCCGGGTTCTTTGAGCTCCATAGAGGGACTAGACAGGGGTGCCCGCTTTCTCCGGGATTGTTTGCATTGGCTGTTGAACCCTTAGCAGTGCGTATCAGGGTGAACAAGGATATTCACGGATTTAAGACAGATTTGGGAGAGGAGAAGGTCGCTCTGTATGCAGACGATATTCTCCTGTTTTTGGAGGACCCGGATCGGTCGCTGTCGGCTTTGCTGCGGGAGGTGGAATTGTTTGGAGGATATTCGGGACTAGTTATTAACTGGTCCAAGTCTCACGTGTTATTTTTGGATCGACACCAATTGGGAGAGAGAGAGCGGAATTTTCCGATGATCAGTGGGGACTCATTCAAATACCTAGGTATTCAGATCTCAGCCAATGCGAACACTTTTATACTGGATAATCTGGATCCTATTATATCGTCGTTTAGGGATAAAACTCGAGCGTGGATGAAACTCCCTCTTAACTTATTGGGGAGATCGAACTTGGTTAAAATGATCTTTCTACCCAAGTTTCTGTATGTTTTCCAGGCTGCTCCCATAACTATTCCCAAACGTTATTTTAAAATTATTGACACAATTTTGTCTAACTTCTTGTGGGCGGGAGGTAAGGCGCGGATTAAATTAGCGGCTCTTAGGCGTCCGAAATCAGAGGGGGGTATAGCACTTCCGGATTTTTATAAGTATTATTTGGCGGCTCAGGGCCAGTATGCTGTGGCGTACTTAACATCTGAGTCCTCACATATGTTTCCTGTCATTGATGAATCCCTGCTTAGGGATGGATACTCGAGAAATCATATTATACTTTTGGGACCCGAAGTAAGTGTAGAACCCAGTGCAGCTACTAAATCAATCTGTGCGGCTTGGACAAAGTTACAGGTCATGACGGGCTATGATGGAATAGATCCTAATACCCCACTTTGGGGGGAGGCCGGCCTCTTACATCTTAGGAACTTGGATTTTGGTAGTGTTTGGAAGGCGTATGGAATTTGTACTTTAGGACAAATATATCATGGGGTTAAACTTAAATCATACGCTCAATTACATGAGGAGTTCGGAATTCCCAATACACTGTTTTACTCGTATTTACGACTTCGACATGCTCTGGCGGCACAGCTTCGTGACTGTTCGAAGGGTGTGTCTTCTTTTCCTCTCATTGAACGCTTATTAAGAAATCCGCGGGGAAAGCACATTTCCACAACATATAGATGGCTAGACGGGAGGACTGAAGTGCGAGATGATCAGTTAAGACGGAAGTGGGAGGCTGACCTGGGTGTATTTGAGGACTGGGAGTGGGAGGAGGCTAAAATGGGCCCTGCGCGGGTCTCCGTGTCTAGTAAACATCACTTGATACAACTGAAGATCCTCCATAGGTCTTATTATACGGCGATCCGGCTGTTTAAAATGGGTGGAGCTCCTGATGACTTATGTAAAAGATGCAGATCTCATAGGGGTACTTTTCTTCATACAATTTGGGAATGTCCGCCAGTAAAGGAATTTTGGAGACGGGTGGTGGCCAGGTTGGAGGGAGCCTTGCAACATCCTGTTCCATTGGATCCTAAGGTGTGTATCCTCTCCATCCTTCCGGATGAGATGGCATCTGGCCCTGGGGGGACCATGGTCAGGGAATTATTAGTGATGGCGAGATGGGTGGTGGCGAAGGCATGGATGGCTGACAGTCCTCCTGGAGTTGAGGCGTGGGTGGGTGTGGTAGCCCATAATCTCCCCTTCTATAAATTAACCTATATGCATAGGGGTTCTCATGGTGGATTCAATAGGATCTGGGGGCCGTGGGTGTCGAGTCTTGGTTAGTCCTTGGGGGATTGTCTCCATCGGTGTATTGCTGATGGTTTGAATTGAAGTGGAACTGAGTAAAGTAGTTTCATCCTCCAGAGGGATCCTCTGGCAATGATGATGAGCCTTTTTTTTTTAATTTTAAATTTTTTTTTTTTTTTACTTTCTTTTGGCTTGTGCTGATTTAATGTAGTATGCTTCTGGATGAGATGTGGTGGGTCGCTCCTGGGGGGTCTGGGGGGTGTGATGCTGGCCGCTGCAAGGGGTTTAGGTTAAGGGTTAGTTGTGTTTTTAGTAGATTGATTCACTAAAATGTTGGAGGCTCATGGGTCAATTGATATGTGTATATTGATTATATGCTTATTCGATACATCTGTGACATGATGTGGTTACTAATGTGTGACTGTTTTGTATTGCTCTGTTTTGCCTCTAACAATAAAAAACTTTTAAATTAAAAAAAAAAACAGACTTGGAAGAGGACTTACCGGCCTGGTCATCCGAAATATCCTCCAGATACAGGAGAGCTTTTTAATTGAAGATTCTATATATGTTTAATGTAAAATATGCCCTCTGCAAAGGATGAGGAGGATTCAGAACAGTAACTGGCCAATTTACCTTCATCATCTGATGAATCATTGATGAATAAGCATTTCAACTGCTGCACAGGGTGCTTCTGTAAGCCACCAGTCCAAATTCCACACTCATTTACCAAGAGAACCTGTAAGGACTTAGCCCACTTTGGTCTTAGTATGGGGGGGACCCCACGGAAGCCCTGATAGCCTCTAACTCCATAAATTTAGAATACACAGACATACTATTTGTGATCTTTGTATTGTATATTTTTACATGTAATATAATTTCTTCTCCCCCTTTTCTGCCAGAAATGAAAGGAGGAAATAAATGAAATATCATGTCAGCTAAGCATGTCCTAAGAGAAATGTTCAACTTCTACACTTTAATGCAATGAGAAGTATTAATATATGAGAAAGGAACGCGGTCTAAATGGAGACTTGTAAGTCCAATAACCAGTAATATACAGTATGTGCATTCACAGAGGAATAACGGCAGATAAAAAATTTTTATTGCATTAAATGCCCCAATATTAGCACTTAAACCATACCCCAAAGGAGCTGGTAGTGAAGGGGTTTATGATATCACACACTGTATATAGCTCTGCTCCTGCAGAGTCCGCTCAAAACGAACGGCCAAACTAAGCCCGGCAATAAAAGCTAGTGCCCTTCAGTTGCTGAGAAGCTGCAATCGGAAAACCTTTGATGCTGCTGGAATCAGTGTCTGCCTCTGTGTGAGGAAACTTGCGTGTGTGCGCCCCCTAGTGTGAGCATGCTTAAGCACCAAGTTTAAGTGAGGAGAAGGAAACGGCAATGGCTCAGAAAGGTACAGTGCTCTGTGTGTTGAAAACAGAAAGCACTATGCCCTGAGGTACATAAAATATTACTATTAAAATCAATAAATTTTTTCTATAATTAAAACCAAATAATAATAAATATTTAATATAAACATAAAGCCGTGTGTCTCACAAAGCTTCTCCTCCCATAACAGCCAAAGGCTGCTTTCAGGCCTCTGATTCAGAGTGTTAAAGGGTTAATAATGTCTAACATTTACTAACCCATATATTGAAGGTATTAAAAATATAATATTAATGTGCCATACAGATCTCTCAGACCTCTACGGTTTGAGAGATATAAGCGCTGAAAGTCTCCCCTCCCTCCCCTTTTCCAGACGTCAGCATGTAGCTGATGTCAGGAGATCCCGGTCCCACAACAGCCGGCGGCTCTTCGGTGGAGCTGAATGAGTGATATGAATAATAATCCTTTATTTATATAGCGCACACAGATTCCACAGCGCTTTACACTCATATTGGTTCCTGTCCCCATTGGGGCTCACAATCTAAATTCACCTGTCAGTATGTTTTTGGAGTGTGGGAGGAAACCGGAGTACCCGGAGGAAAACCACGCAAACACAGTGAGAACATACAAACTCATTGCAGATGTTGTCCTTGGTGGGATTTGAACCCAGGACCCCAGCGCTGCAAGGCAACAGTGCTAACCACTGAGCCACTGTGCTATGAAGACCAAATACTTCAGTGGAATGGTCTGCAGAGTGTTCTTCCTAATCAAGCACACTTTGTAGACCATTCCAGTGAAGTACCTGTTTTTTTTCGATATCGCTCATTCAGCTCTGCTGAAGAGCCACCGAGTTGGCCGACACAGATCCACTGCTGACAGCTTTACCGCTCGTCAGCAGGAGGGGGAACTTTCAGCGCTTATATCTCTCAAACTGTAAAGATCTGAGAGATACGACTTGGCAAATTAATTAATATTATCTTTTTATTACCTTCAATATTAGGGTTAGTTAATGTTAGAGATTACCAACCCTTTAAGCTATTCCAATGGAAGGAAGCTAGGAATCAAAGAGTTAAACAGAAGGACTCTCTTCACAAAGCGAGGACCCTCAGACGTTTTGAGGAGAAAGGTAAAATAATAAAAGATCAAACTAACGAAGATCTCTTCAGGAGGGAAGTTGCCCTGATCCTGCTTCCAGAGACAAGGAAACTATAAGAAAATGAAGGCAGTTGGGCAGGAGGAGGGGTTTGTTTAGCGTTCCCTGCCTCCTATAGGCATGCTGCTTAACCCCATGGTCCCTGCATCTCTCAATGACATTAGAGAA
The DNA here is from genome assembly GCA_037306005.1 of Rhinophrynus dorsalis. Taxonomy (NCBI): domain Eukaryota; kingdom Metazoa; phylum Chordata; class Amphibia; order Anura; family Rhinophrynidae; genus Rhinophrynus; species Rhinophrynus dorsalis. Next base: position 166,689 of record JBBDGT010000287.1, read on the forward strand.
AACAATTTCCTGCCTTGCGAGAAACTCAGACAACCTTGGGGAGAAATCCTATGAAAGTCCTCAAAACCATATGAACAGAGTGGAAAAAAAGAAGGCTGAAGATAAAGCCTGAATTTTGTCCCCACACCAAAAAGACACACTATCCGTCAGAAAGACTTGAGAGTCAAAAAACATAGAGAAACTAGAGACAGTGGAGCCTTCTAAAGCAATACCGGAACAGAGCTCAAGTCCCAGTGAGGAATGGGATACCGAAAGGCTGGGAAGACACGAGCCACTGTGGGCACGGAAGTCTGTACATCTGACAGAACTTCAATCTGGACTATACTGGAACCAAGACCAACCACTTCATGAAGACCATCCTGACTACAGGCCAAAACAACCGGAAGAAGAAAAGATCGCTGATGTGACCCCTGGTCTTCACACCACTTACAGAACAAGGGCTATGCGTTATAGTACAGCTTGGATAAAACCAGCTTAACAAGCCTTCAACGTAGTGGCAGTGACAGAGGTGTCTAAACCAGCTTCTCTAGAGGGAGAAGATGTGAAAAACAGGCAAGTTAGGAGCCAGAATGAAGTGATCAGAATGTAGGAGTCCACTCCATCTTTATTTTCCACAGCACTCTGGGAATCGGGGTAAATGAAGGAAAAGCATATAACAAAGTAAACTTCCACTGTATGACCAGCTCATCCACCGCAAGAGCTTGAGGATCCTGGGATGTGGAAGAGAAATAAGGAACCTTGAGGTTTAACAAAGAGACCATTAGAAATAAATCTTGCTACAGTATGTTAGAGACCTCAGCAGTAAAAGTGATAGAATGCAATAAGAAATGGACATACAGCTCTTGTGATGGAAGATCTAGAAAGGGCCATACAGGGAATGGTGTCACTGACCTGTGCCAGCCTCTGTTGACCCTCAGGGTCAGTTGGCTTGCCCACTGCTCTCTTGGCTTCCTCAATGAGATTCCCAGCTTTGTCCATGACGTCCCCAGCACATTCCAACATGGCGTTCTGAACTGCGGGATCTGTGGAATTTGCCGCCACTCCACGGCTAGCCTGGGCCAGGGATCTCAGAGCCTGGGCAACATCACGAGCAGCTCGGCCTAAGAAAAGAACAAAGAAGAAATGGGAATGTAGGAAACTAAAATGTTTCAGGAGTAGAGAGGCAAAAAGAGCAATGATAAAGGAGAGAGGTAAGTGGGTAGGGGAAGAAATGGCGGCAGTGTGAGATTGGTGGTGGGGGTGTGTGTCATAATTGTGTGTGTGGGTGAGATAGAATCATGGATACGGAGGTGAGAGGTAAGCTGGCAGGAGAGCAGGTGACTCAGTAATACTGTGGGGGGGGGAATGGGGGCAGGTGAAGCACTATGGTAATTACTGATACTGGTAGGGGCAGGCAGTCAGTAATACTGTGTGGGGGGAACCAAGGCGCAGGTGGAGGAGTGTCAGACTGAAGACAGTGGCAGACTGAGAAGTACCTGCATAGTTCTCATTTCCATGGACAATCTCTCCTAGTAACTGTGCGATGGAGGAACTAACGGCCTTCGTGCTGCTCCCCAGATCCTGCGAGCACTTCTCCATCTGTAGGAGATTTGGATTACACAGTGGCACAAACATTCCACTCCCACACCACCACCACCACCACCACCACACAGCACAACACACACATTCCACTCCCACACCACCACCACACCACACATTCCACTCCCACACCACCACCACAACACACACATATTCCACTCCCACACCACCACCACCACACAGCACAACACACACACACACAAACATTCCACTCCCACACCACCACCACAACACACACACATTCCACTCCCACACCACCACCACACAGCACAACACACACACAAACATTCCACTTCCACACCAACACCACCACCACAACACACACACATTCCACTCCCACACCACCACAACACACGCAAACATTCCACTTCCACACCAACACCACACAAACATTCCACTCCCACACCACCACCACAACACACACACATTCCACTCCCACATTCCACTCCCACACCACCACCACCACACAGCACAACACACAAACAACACAAAACAACAGAAAAAAACACAAACAAAACCCAAAATCAACCCAAAACCCAACATCAACACAACACACGCAAACAACACCAACCAAAAAAAACACCAACATAAAACCCAAAACCCAACATCAACAAAACACACACACACACAATGTTGAGGAGTAGTGTACTCACCGTCTCTCCAGGGAGGGGTTGTAGTTTACCCTCTCGCGCTGCCGCTCTGGCCTCCTGTAAATCTTGCTCCAGAGTGCGGATCAAGTTTAGCGCGGAGTCGATTTCCAGAGGACCACAAGCCTCTTGCGCCTAAACAGAGAGAAGACACAAAACTCTGTCATCGTGCCCTACAGAACACCCCACATAGTATCATTATCTCCTAACAGCAGCACAGTAGAGCACACCCCGCACTGCACCCCAGCGCACACACTGCATAGTATCCCAGCGCCATACAGCGCACACACCGCATAGTATCCCAGCGCCATACAGCGCACACACCGCATAGTATCCCAACGCCATACAGCGCACACACCGCATAGTATCCCAGCGCCATACAGCGCACACACCGCATAGTATCCCAGCGCACACACCGCATAGTATCCCAGCACACACTCTGCATAGTATCCCAGCACCATACAGCGCACACACCGCATAGTATACCAGCGCCATACAGCGCACACTCTGCATAGTATCCCAGCGCCATACAGCGCACACTCTGCATAGTATCCCAGCGCCATACAGCTCACACACACTGCATAGTATCCCAGCGTCATACGGCACACACTCTGCATAGTATCCCAGCATCATACAGCATACACACCGCATAGTATCCCAGCGCCATGCAGCATACACACCGCATAGTATCCCAGCATCATACAGCATACACACCACATAGTATCCCAGCACCATACAGCGCACACTCTGCATAGTATCCCAGTGTCATACAGCGCACACACCGCATAATATCCAAGTGCAATACAGTGCACACTCTGCATAGTATCCCAGCGCCATACAGTGCACACACTCTGCATAGTATCCCAGCGCCATACAGTGCACACACTCTGCATAGTATCCCAGCGCCATACAGTGCACACACTCTGCATAGTATCCCAACGCCATACAGTGCACACACTCTGCATAGTATCCTAGCGTCATACAGCGCACACACTCTGCATAGTATCCTAGCATCATACAGCGCACACACTCTGAATAGTATCCCAGCATCATACAGCGCACACACTCTGCATAGTATCCCAGCGTCATACACCATACACACAAAACAGTATCCCAGCGTCATACAGCGCACACACCCCCATAGTATCCCAGCGCCATGCAGCACACACACTGCATAGTATCCCAGCGCCATGCAGCACACACACTGCATAGTATCCCAGCGCCATGCAGCACACACACTGCATAGTATCCCAGCGCCATGCAGCACACACACACTGCATAGTATCCCAGCACCATGCAGCACACACACTGCATAGTATCCCAGCGCTATGCAGCATACACACCACATAGTATCCCAACAGCATACAGAGCACACACTCTGCATAGTATCCCAGCGCTATGCAGCATACACACAGAACAGTATCCCAGTGCCATACAGCGCACACAACCCATAGTATCCCAGCACCATGCAGCATACACTTAGAATAATATCATTAGTGCCATACAGCGCACACACTGCATAGTATCCCACTGCCATACAGCGCACACTATATAGTATCCCATCATGCAGTACACACTTAGAATAATATCATTAGTGCCATTCAGCAAACACTGCATATTGATCCTGTAACATACAGCACACACTCTACATACTGTCCCAGCTCCATTCACTTAAATCTAAGTTGTATTCCTGAGCTACAGACTGCAATCCATGTAATATTCCAAAGCCATATATTGCACTATTAACCCAACCCTAAACAGCCATATTAGTGATAATTGTTATAGTATCGTACGTTACCTTCTGTGCTGCAGTGCGGAGTTCAGCTAGTGCAGACGCAAGGTTCTTTGTGCACTGGCCTAGCTGCATGGCAGAAGCTGGGTCTGATACTGTGGGGACAGCAGACTTTCCAGCAGAAACCAACTTCCCACCAGGCTGGACAGACACACAGACAGACAAATATCAATAAGTGATCTACAGGTTCTTGTGTGATACGTTACATGTCTGGAGATGGAGTTTAATACACATTGACATGTGACAGTGCTGTACTTCTGACTTTAATGCACATTGCATCTGCCCCTGTGCAAGTCTATCACAAACACCGACAAGCAAGAGAAAGGTAGGACACTAATATACAAATTATATTATATTATATTTATAACATTTCAGACATTAAGCTATGATATGAACACTAAAACCGGGTTAAAGAAAAAAAATGGGATACAGAATTTAAATATAATGTTCTTCCAGGGACCACCTGTAAAATACAATTACTTTATGTTACATGCTTAAAATTAATGCAAAACCTGCTCTTTTTGTTTAGTGCCGTGTAGAACGTTGTATAGAGAAACCATTTGGTTATGGTGTGCACAGCTATTGCAAATAAAGGGACAGTAACAAATATATAAAAGTGTCCCTATTGCCACCATACAAGAAGAAAAATGTCCTGGAGTCTCTCTAAAGTATTCTTGGGGGCTCCGTGTGGCAGATGGACTTCTATAGAGATGAAGAGGTCACACATAAGCCCATCATGGGGACAAGGAGTCCAAAAAAACAGGGAGGGATCTGCTGCTTTGGACCTGCAATGGGTAGGGTCACATCTAGTTCAAAGAGCCTATAGAAAACTTCAGGAGAATTCTCTTTTTGCAAAGAGGTAATATGGACACTTTTCTACATATCGGGGTGAGAATACGTTTTATTTACTAATACTCTTATACTCAGAGTCTGATATCTTATCTCAGGAACTTTAAGACAATACATCACAATCACTTCTGAGACACCTATCAAGATTACTGTAGTAATGGTATCACAAAACACAGTGTACAAAACACAGAGTTTACAATCCTAAATCATTTTCAGGTGTTAGACCTTTAAAAAGGTCTTCTAAAGTGTCACCGACTAGCTTGTGTTACACACAGTAATCGTGACGTACAGAGATCTAGTGTCACCGACTAGCTTGTGTTACACACAGTAATCCTGACGTAGAGAGATCTAGTGTCACCGACTAGCTTGTGTTACACACAGTAATCCTGACGTAGAGAGATCTAGTGTCACCGACTAGCTTGTGTTACACACAGTAATCCTGACGTAGAGAGATCTAGTGTCACCGACTAGCTTGTGTTACACACAGTAATCCTGACGTACATATATATAGTGTCACCGACTAGCTTGTGTTACACACAGTAATCCTGACGTACATATATATAGTGTCACCGACTAGCTTGTGTTACACACAGTAATCCTGACGTAGAGAGATCTAGTGTCACCAACTAGCTTGTTTTACACACAGTAAACCTGACGGACATATATATAGTGTCACCGACTAGCTTGTGTTACACACAGTAATCCTGACGTAGAGATATCTAGTGTCACCGACTAGCTTGTATTACACGCAGTAACCCTGACGTACATTTATATAGTGTCACCGACTAGCTTGTGTTACACACATTAATCCTCACGTACAGATATATAGTGTCACCGATTAGCTTGTGTTACACACAGTAATCCTCATGTACAGATATATAGTGTCACCGACTAGCTTGTGTTACACACAATAGTCCTGACATACAGAGATCTAGTGTCACCGACTGCCTCGTGTTACACACAGTAATCCTGATGTACAGACAAAAGGTGTCACCGGCTACCTTTTGTTACACACAGTAATCCTGATGTACAGGAGTCCATAGCACAGCAGGAAGGAGTCCATCGCACAGCAGTCATGTGTATCTATATGATTACTGTGTGTAACAGAAGCACTTACCTAGGTAGGAGTCCATCATACAGCAGTCAGGTGTATCTATATAATTACTGTGTGTAACAGAAGCACTTACCTAGGTAGGAGTCCATCATACAGCAGTCAGGTTTATCTATATAATTACTGTGTGTAACAGAAGCACTTACCTAGGTAGGAGTCCATCACACAGCAGTCAGGTGTATCTATATAATTACTGTGTGTAACAGAAGAGCTTACCTAGGTAGGAGTCCATCACACAACAGTCAGGTGTATCTATATAATTACTGTGTGTAACAGAAGCGCTTATCTAGGTAGGAGTCCATCACACAGCAGTCAGGTGTATCTATATAATTACTGTGTGTAACAGAAGCACTTACCTAGGTAGGAGTCCATCACACAGCAGTCATGTGCATCTATATGATTACTGTGTGTAACAGAAGCACTTACCTAGGTAGGAGTCCATCATACAGCAGTCAGGTGTATCTATATAATTACTGTGTGTAACAGAAGCACTTACCTAGGTAGGAGTCCATCACACAGCAGTCAGGTGTATCTATATAATTACTGTGTGTAACAGAAGCGCTTACCTAGGTAGGAGTCCATCACACAGCAGTCAGGTGTATCTATATAATTACTGTGTGTAACAGAAGCGCTTACCTAGGTAGGAGTCCATCACACAGCAGTCAGGTGTATCTATATAATTACTGTGTGTAACAGAAGCACTTACCTAGGTAGGAGTCCATCATACAGCAGTCAGGTGTATCTATATAATTACTGTGTGTAACAGAAGTACTTACCTAGGTAGGAGTCCATCACACAGCAGTCAGGTGTATCTATATAATTACTGTGTGTAACAGAAGCACTTACCTAGGTAGGAGTCCATCACACAGCAGTCAGGTGTATCTATATAATTACTGTGTGTAACAGAAGCACTTACCTAGGTAGGAGTCCATCATACAGCAGTCAGGTGTATCTATATAATTACTGTGTGTAACAGAAGTACTTACCTAGGTAGGAGTCCATCACACAGCAGTCAGGTGTATCTATATAATTACCGTGTGTAACAGGAGCACTTACCTAGGTAGGAGTCCATCATACAGCAGTCAGGTGTATCTATATAATTACCGTGTGTAACAGAAGCACTTGCCTAGGTAGGAGTCCATCATACAGCAGTCAGGTGTATCTATATAATTACTGTGTGTAACAGAAGCACTTACCTAGGTAGGAGTCCATCATACAGCAGTCAGGTGTATCTATATAATTACTGTGTGTAACAGAAGGACTTACTAGGTAGGAATCTATCATACAGCAGTCAGGTGTATCTATATAATTACTGTGTGTAACAGAAGGACTTACTAGGTAGGAATCTATCATACAGCAGTCAGGTGTATCTATATAATTACTGTATGTAACAGAAGCACTTACCTAGGTAGGAGTCCATCATACAGCAGTCAGGTGTATCTATATCATTACTGTGTGTAACAGGAGGACTTACCTAGGTAGGAGTCCATCATACAGCAGTCAGGTGTATCTATATAATTACTGTGTGTAACAGAAGGACTTACTAGGTAGGAATCTATCATACAGCTTAGGGTCATTGTACTAGATACACAGTGTGACAAATACAGAAGGACAGAGGGTATACAGAAGGTCTGTATATAGTCTACCTGTAGGAAGTTCTGACTAGCGCTGATAAGAGATAGCTGTGCACTTGGACTCTCAGGCTGGGACTGACTCCCTCTCACACCTTGAACCAACATTGGGATCTGATCAGCCACAACCTGAAACACAGAAATACAACATGTCAGTGTGCATGTTCCACAGTAGATTTCTCTCAACATCCGTCACTTGGTTGGCAGTGAAAGGACACCAACAAGGGACGGGCAATGAAAACACAAAGAGGGACGGAGAGTGAGAGGTCGATGGAAGGTAAGTAGTGAAAAGGTGATGATGAGTGGACTGTGAGAGGTTAATGATGAACAGCGAAGTGAGAGAACGGACAGACAATGAAACAAACTGAGGTTTTGGGACAAGAAGCATCTAACACACCTTACAGCTCTGTACAAGTTGTTGCTGTGCTGCTGGGTTCTTGTTGCTGGAGGCAGCGTTCTGCGCAGCCGCGATGGTCTGTGTTGCGGAAGCTGCAGCTTGTTTGGCTGCTTGCTAAAAGGAAAACGAGGGAGAGGTGAGAATAACTAAAGCATGAACAGGTTTGTGCCATTCTCACTTTGAAAGACCAGAACCTCATCGCCTCCATCTTTATCTCTGATCTTCCCCTTATCCCACACTGTCACCTGTGGACTCCACATCCAGTTTTCTCACTGTTTTCCCTCACTGTTCTCTCCTTCTCCTCCAGTCCCCAGCACCCCATCAGCCCCACACTAACACCTTCTTCATTCCTTACAGGGGGGCTCTATAATACTCACCTAACATTTCCCTACACTATCTTAGTCCAGACTTAGTCCAGATTATAACTGCCCTAATGAGTTACAAATAACGCTGCCTCAGTCTCCTATGAAAAGTAATGTGGCCACGGAGCTAGACGTTGTTTCTGTGGGGTGAGATGCCCCCGGTGCTGCAGTGTTAAGAGATGTGTGAGCCTAAAGCCCAAATTTAAAACAGGCTGAGAAGAAAGACTGCAGCAGAGAAAGACTGTATAGCACTCTGCGCCAGAACGGTACATATCACTATACGGAAATAAATAAATGTATAATGTATAACAAATAAATGAGGAATGAATAAATGGATGGCGTTATTTAAATGCTGAGAAATAGGAAGTCTAAACACTTGGTCCCCGATGAAAGTCCAAGGTACTTTAAGAAAAGAGAAGTTTTACTGATCCAAGGCGAGGAAACGGCTACATGGAGATGTTTTGGTCTTACGGAGGTCTGGCCTCGTAGCACCCCAATAAAACAGGGTAACAGTGCATACGGCAATCTCAGGAGTTCATTGGCCCATTAAATCAATGAGGAAGATGCCAATTGTAGTCCAACAGGATCCAGAGGGAAGCAGGTGGCCCACCAGTTTCTAGGTTCTACCGACAAAGGGTTTGGAAGTAAGATTATCTGCTTGTTTAATTCTCCAACTCATTTCCCCTTACTGTTTTTTTTTGGGGGGTCAGTCTCGCAATTCCGCATGGATATAGGACCAGATGAATCCCTCTCTTCCTGCGGCTCTCTGTCTGGCTATGCCTACTGCAGGGGTAGTTTATTGTTGGCGTTAGTTTGATGGGAATGATGGGAGTTGTAGACACCAATACATGGTGGTCCACATACTGACTGCTTCTGACTTGCACACCAGGGGGGAGGGGAATAAAGCAAATGATCAGACTCAGATGTTTAGCTACTTCCGCTCATCGAGTGGACTAAACTCATATGTTCTGCCTGATGTTTTGGACTATGACCTGGAACTCAGTTCATCCTCACATTACTGGGTCGTATCCAGGAAGGAGAAGCACATTCCCATTGTTCTAAACTGGGCTTTTAACCTCTTGAATCCTACAGAGATCACAGTACACTGCTTAGCAATGGAGTCCCCCCTCTAGTGTGTTATAGAACTACTGAAACCAATGGGTGTTTTGGGGATTTTCTGTCCCTCCTAGGGTGCAGTTGTTCTGCCCCAGAACTGTTCCCATAACGTCCTGACCAAAGCATTGACTTACAGCTTGGACTCTCCTCCTCCCGCCCTACCAATCCTCATACCTCCAGCTTGTGCACCAGCTTCTTCTTGATAGCGTTCTGTGCCGCCGCGTTCGTTGCCATGCGCAAACCTTCTGCTGCCTCCCGCAGCTTCTGCTGCTGTTCTTCACTATCAGGATTGGCCGCGGCTCCCTAAAGAAGAGCAGAGTCAGACCCCTGCAAACAGAATCACACTGTGCCCAGCCTGTACCACCCATATCAGAGGTGCCACCCCCATGGCCCATTCCTTACCTTGGCTGCCTCCACCATCCGGGCAGTGGCATCTGCCAGCAGTTTGGCTGCGCTCAGCAGCTTCCGGGAATTCTCCAGATCGCTTTCTCGCTCAGCATCCGCCTTGATGGCTCCCACAAGATCAGACGTTGCCTGTGCCAGGATACGGGCTTGGCGCACCATCTCCCCTGAAAGTGAGAGAAGGCGATAATGAGAAAGGCAAGAAACAGAACGATGTGTGAACCCGCTACGAGCCGTAGGCACAGTAAAAAGGGGTTCTGGAATGCTAGAGAACACATTGCCACACACTACTTGCACCTCAAATGCCCCCACCCCTGGGAGCTTTCAGACACTCACCTGCATCGCCCATAGAGCTGAAGATGTTCTCAGTGACATTAAGGATGGTGTCTGTAGCCTGATCGTATCTCCCGGTGGGAGGGGCTCCCGTGGCGTGTTTCTTAATGTGCTGTAGCAGGTCATTCAGAGCCTGTGTCACCGCTGTGGCTGCCACCCCAACGGCTTTCAGCAGCTCCGGGTCTCCAGTTGCCGCCTCTGAAGACTCCACACAACCTTCAACGGACTTGGCCACCTGCTTCCCGGCCTCCAGCAGCTGCTCCTGACACACTGGTGAGCTAATCGTGGGGGCCACTACCTGAGAAGAAAGCAAGGAGCCGCTCGTCACATGGGACCTGCAGACATTGACAGTACAGAGTCCCAGTGGCAGACATTAGGCTTTATATTTAAATACAAAATGGAACGATTCTGGGGCAACCAGCTGCACGACAGCGAAAACAAATATCCCCAAATGGGACTTTCCCTTGAATGGGGGTTAAAAGCACCATTTAAATTCCATGGGCGATGTTATTTCTGCAGTTGGTCTGCTCCAGAACCACACCACTTTGCCTTTCTTCATATGCCCCATGTGGTCATGCCCAGGTATCTTACCTTAGTACACGCGACCAGCTGCGAGGTGGAGAGGGCGCACTGCGTGGCAGCCGCTATAACCTGAGCTTGCTGGACATTGTCCTCCGTCCGCTCTGCCACATTCTTGGCTTTCAAAACAAGAGCAGCTGCTGCACTCGCCACGGCTTTAGCCAGCTGCATCAGCATGTCCTAGGGGCACAACCAGACAACATCATACACAGCTGGGAGACAGTGTGGGACATGGGGAGTCTGTCGCAGGCATTAATCAGTATAAGGACAGTGTATGTAGATCTATAGATACAGAAATATGGATTAGCTTGGCAGTCACATTTAACTAAAGACACCTTAAAAGATTTAGAACAAAATCAGATCCGGATCCATGTTCTGGAAGGAACCGTTCTTGAAAACAAGTAAACCAGACACAGAATGCTGAGGTGGGAAATTAGTCCCCAAATCATTCTTATTCCAAATCAAAAGCAAAATCAGTTTAATCTAGAATCCCTACTCACAATCATTCACATTAAATGGTAATCAGTTCCAGAACCAGACCAAAAGAAATACAATTTAAACCAGCACCATGACCAATCTGATCTACAACAAGAACGTTAGCAATGGGATTTGGAAGCAATCACCAAGAAAGATCTAAAATAAGCCCATTAGCAATTAAATCAAGCACATACCCCACAAACACTGAGCTCTACCTCACACCACAAGGAATTAGACCTAGAATCATCAACAGTAATTAGACCCAGAACCAACCCAAAATCAGCAATCTAAGTAAGAATCTGTTAATAAGAATTTTAGATATCCACCACCGATGTGATTCAGAACTCAATGATTTCTTGCAAACCCAAAGAGGGGAAGAGAAGGACCCAAGTCACTAATTTTACCGTTTTGTGATCAGCTAACGTAGTAACACTGCGAGTGGCTCTGGCTGCAGACATCTGTGGGAACCCACAAGAATCAGGGGTTACTAGAATATACAGAGGGGGCAGCTGTCTGTATTGTACCCACAAGAACCAGGGGTTACTGGGATGTACAGAGGGGGCAGCTGTCTGTATTGTACCCACAAGAACCAGGGTTTACTGGGATGTACAGAAGGGGCAGCTGTCTGTATTGTACCCACAAGAATCAGGGGTTACTAGAATATACAGAGGGGGCAGCTGTCTGTATTGTACCCACAAGAATCAGGGGTTACTAGAATATACAGAGGGGGCAGCTGTCTGTATTGTGCCCACAAGAACCAGGGGTTACTGGGATGTACAGAGGGGGCAGCTGTCTGTATTGTACCCACAAGAACCAGGGGTTACTGGGATGTACAGAGGGGGCAGCTGTCTGTATTGTACCCACAGGAATCAGGGGTTACTGGGATGTACAGAGGGGGAAGCGGTCTGTATTGTACCCACAAGAACCAGGGGTTACTGGGATGTACAGAGGGAGCAGCTGTCTGTATTGTACCCACAAGAACCAGGGGTTACTAGAATATACAGAGGGGGCAGCTGTCTGTATTGGGCCCACAAGAACCAGGGGTTACTGGGATGTACAGAGGGGAAACCTGTCTGTATTGTACCCACAAGAACCAGGGATTACTGGGATACACAGAGGGGAAACCTGTCTGTATTGTACCCACAAGAACCAGGGGTTACTGGGATGTACAGAGGGGGCACCTGTCTGCATTGTACCCACCTAGGGATTACTGGGATACACAGAGGGGACAGCTGTCTGTATTGTACCCACAAGAACCAGGGATTACTGGGATATACAGAGGGGACAGCTGTCTGTATTGTACCCACGAGAACCAGGGATTACTGGGATATACAGAGGGGGCACCTGTCTGCATTGTACCCACCTAGGGATTACTGGGATATACAGAGGGGGCACCTGTCTGTATTGTATCCACAAGAACAAGGGGTTACTGGGATACACAGAAGGGACAGCTGTCTGTATTGTACCCACAAGAACCAGGGGTTACTGGGATATTCAGAGGGGACACCTGTCTGTATTGTACCCACAAGAACCAGGGATTACTGGGATATACAGAGGGGGCACCTGTCTGTATTGTGCCCACAAGAACAAGGGGTTACTGGGATACACAGAAGGGACAGCTGTCTGTATTGTACCCACAAGAACCAGGGGTTACTGGGATATTCAGAGGGGACACCTGTCTGTATTGTACCCACAAGACCTAGCGGTTACTGGGATGCACAGGGGGGCCACCTGTCTCTATTGTACCCACAAGAACCAGGGGTTACAGTGATGCACAGAGGGGACACCTGTCTGTACTGTACCCATAAGACCTAGCGGTTGATGGGATGCACAGAGGGGGCACCTAAGAACCAGGTGTTACAGGGATGCACAGAGGGGACACCTGTCTGTATTGTAACCACAAGAACTAGCGGTTATTGGGATGTACAGAGGGGACAGCTGTCTCTATTGTACCCACAAGAACTAGCGGTTACTGGGATGCACAGAGGGGGCAGTGGGTAGAGTAGAAAATCACTATGGCGAGTGGTGGAATAGCAGAAGTGGTGTCTCCTCTGGTAGGGATAGTCCCAGGAGAAATAGACAATCTGATACTTCAGCTTTCTACTAAGTGGCACTAACTCATTATGGCAGAGTGAGTCTCATCAATGTGGAATGGACTACACTTACCTGGAATCGAGGGTCAGTGTCGCACTCTCCAATCTGCTGCAGTAATTCCCCACTGGTTTGTCCCACGTTCCCAGCAGCCTGCAGCAGAACCTGACGTGGCTGAAGACAGAAGTCCGAGGTTAAGCACCATCACACATTATCACAAGTTTATGTATCTGCAATACTGGGGCAGTTAGGAACCATTTACCTATAAATCCCATATTTCCCAACCCCCCACAAAGGATGTGCCTTCCATAATACAAAAAGCATTTTTCACCCAGATTAAATGCTTGGTACAAGCAGGACTTGGTAAGAAGCTTCCCCCCACCCATCCCTCAGAATACACAGATATGGAGAGACACCAGTATATATACATTTTACATCTACACCATAAGCTCCCTACCTCAGTGCTGGCTGGCTGCGCAGTCTTAAGCAGGTCAGACACGGCCCCAGCCAGGTTTTTGGCTGCATGTAGAAGTTGTCGGCCATTTCCACCCTCGTCCTCCATTAGAGCAGCTAAGAGCTTCACGCCTCGTGACATCTCAGTCAGATTGGAAGAAATGGTGGTGACTGCGCAGCCCACTGCCGTATAATCTGTGTCTGCCGGGTCACCTGTAACATGGATTATCAGACAGGATACACAGCTGTTATTTCATTTAAAAGACCCACCTGCTAACCTGCCCCGACAAGTACATATTCCTGCCAGCTACACTGCTGTAACAGTACACTGCCTACCGCCACACTTAGTGCACAATGTAACCTCAGTATGCACCCACAACACCAGAGAGACAATAGACAGACACTGACTCTTCCCTAACTCACTGCCCGTAACTTCCATTTTATCCTAATCAATCTTGCCCTCCCCGAGCTCTGAACTCTCCAGTCTTTTCCCTGCTTTTCCTCCAATCTCTTACCTGCGGTCAGATTTACAACAGATGCCGTGCCAGCGGTAATGGCGTCCACCTGCGAGTGGATCTCATGTTTGGATTCATCCATCTTGTTTTTCCGCCAGGCTTTTGCTGCCTAGATGAGAGAGAACAGTAAGATCAGGGGGCAGCATGACATGCAGCAGTGTTAATGTGGTTACAGCAGGGAAGAGAGGAGGTTACTACAGTAAGTGGGGTGGCAATGACGACAGTGGTTCAAAGTGATGACAATTAACACAAACCAAACAGCAGATGGAGAGAGGCTGACACAGCGAGTCTTAATGGAGTCTATGCTGACTACCGATATAGGTTTGCACATGGACACGTGGGAGATACCACTGATATACAGTCCAATATAGCCCAGTGTAAACTGATACAGGGTTCTAGACCCACCAACATGAGATACCACTGATTTATGGTGCCAGAGTTCTAGACACCAACATGAGATACCACTGATTTATGGTGCCAGAGTTCTAGACAACAACATGAGATACCACTGATTTATGATGCCAGAGTTCTAGACAACAACATGAGATACCACTGATTTATGATGCCAGAGTTCTAGACAACAACATGAGATACCACTGATTTATGGTGCCAGAGTTCTAGACAACAACATGAGATACCACTGATTTATGGTGCCAGAGTTCTGGACACCAACATGAGATACCACTGATTTAGGCTACCACAGGGACCCAGGTAAAAAAAACAACAACTACATAGGGTTCCACACAATCTAAAGATATTGAAAAGTCCATAGGCACCAATATATTAGATTGTTCTTTAAAGGGGTCTTCACAGTTACTGCTACTTATGAAGGGATCCATGTGGACAAATGTGACACAACACTCACAACACCACAAATACCAATGACGGAAATGCTAGTTGTGTTTATGTTCAGGGTGGGCTCAGTATGAACAGATCGACATACACATTGACTGAAGGGTCTCAGATATGAGGACAGACATATTAGGGTTTTGCTCTAATCAGATGATTGTGTATGACTAAAATTGTGAACACACAACATCACACTCACGTCGGCTGTTGGGAACATGCAGGACAGATCCGTGAGCTGTTAATTAGCTCTAATTGAGAGATTACTGTCTGGAGAAACTGCAAGGAGAGGCAGAAGCTACAATTATTAGTCACTATGACAGGTGAAGTGAAAGGTGTAAGACTGGGTATGGGAGATATTCCAGGATTGTAGTGAATGTAGCAGTGCAGGTTAGTGATATGACCAGTAGGGGCACCACGGAGGAGGTAAGTTGGTCATGACTGCGATATAGCTAAAAACATGTAGATACTGCAGAGTAACAAGCCACAGCACACAGAGAGATACAAGTAGAGGTACACAGGACTTGACTGGGGGGTATATACAGGGAGATTAACAAGTAACAAGCCACCGCACACAGGTAGATACAAGTAGAGGTACACAGGACTAGACTGGGGGGTATATACAGGGAGATTAACAAGTAACAAGCCACCGCACACAGGTAGATACAAGTAGAGGTACACAGGACTAGACTGGGGGGTATATACTGGGAGATTAACAAGTAACAAGCCACCGCACACAGGTAGAAAGGGGGGTATATACAGTTGGGAAGACTACATTAATATGTACACACACAACACATCACATTATGCTTTATACTCACAGCGTCCTGTCCGAGAGGAGGCAAAGTGTCAAAATCATCCAGCGTTGCCTGAGCAGCGTTAACTGCTTGCATGCTGGAGTTTATTGTACCTGTGAGCGCCTGCTGTGCCGAGGTCTGAGGGAGAGAACACAACATGTGGAACCACACAGTTATACACAAAGCTGAACTCTCATAAACCATTTTATTACACTGTCATAACGAACAGAAAAATTTATTTAGTAAAACAATAGTAATACTTCCTTCAACTACAATCTCTAAAACATAACTAAATATTCCCTACAAAATGAATTAGAAAGATTACTTTTTTAAAATAGATAAGAAGGATATTTTATTTGGTCATATCATATTTCTATGTATGAATAGCAAGTTAGGAGTCTTTGTGGGAAGAGTTATTATGAATTCATAAGGAGAAATGATAATTGATTTACTCTGTACGTCATTGTGTTTTCCACATTGTTGTAGGAATCAATGGTTCTTGACACATAAACCAATATTCTGACCCAATATCTGGTTGCAGTACCTTATATTCATTTTTGTGCACTAAAAGGATCACTTAACAATTACAGCATAATTGCACATGTAATTACATATTAAACCAGTGTATGTAAAAATGTAAAACCAGAGTATCGGACATGTGACAAATTTCATTTGGGGAGGAAGGAAAAAAAGTAAAATTTTGCTATAACAAATACAAAGAAACTAGATTTTCTTTTAGTTCCTTGTTGCTTTTTCCTTCTCTGTAAGTTGGATTTGATAAATACAGATAATTTGCAACCAGTTTCGTTTTAACCCA
>JBBDGT010000270.1:0-100305 GCA_037306005.1 Rhinophrynus dorsalis
TTATGAGAGGTCAATACAAGGATCTCTGCGGTGAACTATTTATTCCAAGGCCTGATCAGGTGACCAGGGGACACCCCTTGAGATTAGAGGAAAGGAGGTTTAGACTTCAGCAGAGGAAGGGGATTTTTTACAGTAAGGTCTGTTAAATTATGGAATTCCTTGCCAAAGGATGTGGTTATGGCAGATACAATGGATACGTTTAAGCGATTAGAATCATTTATTTCAAAAGGGAACATACGGGGTTATAATGTGTTTTAGTAGGCAAAACAGGAAGATCTGATAAAGACTAACTTATTTGGCAGCAGGAAAGCTATACAATTCTCATGTCTCTGGTTTATGATGCAAGGGTTGAACTTGATGGACTTGTGTCTTTTTTCAACCTAATGTACTATGTTACTACAGTGGATGTGAGAAATAAAAAGTTAAGATAAAGTGTTGAAACAAAGACTTAAAATGCTCAGAAAAAGATATTAGATGAACAGGTTAAACCCTTATTTGACCCTGATGAAATCAGACACCCAAGATTGTCAGAAAGGTCACCAATAGAACATGTGGCAAAATATGTAGAAAGTTGGGTAAGAAAACGTATGGAACCAGAAACAAATTAAGAGCAATATGTCCAAGACCGTTAGAGCTTTAAAAACCCCAGAATTAAATTGAACGAATATGAGAAAGATCCTAGGAAGGAATAAAGAAATCCTGCCAAGACAAATTATTGGATATGTGAGGGTCAGTGACAAAAATCTTTGAATTAGCGGAAGAAGCTTTAAATAACCAAACATCAATTGATCTTCATAGTCTTAGCGGATGGGTTCAGAGAGACGTCTTTTATTGGTAATACAAATTCTGCGTTATCCACAGAGAGAGACCACGGACTATGCTCTTGAAAATAGACCCCAAATTGGCAAACATGGCAAATTCAGACCAGGGCCGGATTTGCCATAAGGCAGAGTAGGCACCTGCCTACAGGCGCACACCACCAAGGGGCGCCTGCCATTGGAATTTTTTTTTTTTTTTATTCGCTTGCCTGCCAGGTCAGCCTTTGATCCGGACCATGGTGGACTACAAAGGGGGGAGGGGGGTATGCATGCTGCACTGCTGCTGCTGCCTGCTGGACAGTGTGAATGTGACAAGATCATAAGCGCTGTGCTGCGCCGCGCCGTCTTCCTCCACTCCACACAGACTGAGCAGCCTGCAGGGAGCCGCAGCTGCTCTACCGGGTGACTCAGTGAGCTTTTAAATTATTATCAGTGGCTCCGTACTTTTGTGTCACTGATGGTTCCTGCACTAGCATACATCCGCAGGCAGGTGACCTCAGGGAGCCCAAGCAATGTGCTAACAACAAATATACAGTGGCACAGGGCAGCTTCACATGAGGATCGGAGGAGTGGAGCAGAGCATCTGGGCACCTCTCTAGTCCAGCCTGTGTTGTCTGGAAAGTGTATTATTTTTTTAATTTAACCCTTTGAGTGCCAGATGGGTAGGCAACACATTGCAAAGCAATGCATTGTGTACCCTTCTGGCAGTCAAATGGTTAATAAATTCGACCTGAGCATTAAAGGTTAATCAAAAAAAGATCTCTGGGTGACCCTATTGTAAATGTTCCCAGCTATGCATATATATATATATAAGTCTTTATGTCCATATATGACTAGGAGAATGCTCTCTTGTACTGAAATGGTGTTTTAAACCCTTTATTTTACAAGGTTCCTTTCACGTGTGTATCTCTTAGCTAGTAATCATACAATTTTCAGTTTATAGATCTGATTAGGATCTTGATTATTTATTTCTGGGATATATATATATATATATAACACTCAAAACTTTTTGTACTTTTATCGGGGGCGGGGGGGGGGGCTTCAGATTTCTCTGCCTACAGGCTCCTGAGATATAAATCTGTCCCTGATTCAGACCCAAGTCCTTCAGCACAAAAGCCAATTACAAACAAATTAGGTAAATTTGTGATGTAATTTACAGCCTTGGAAAAGGCTCAGATATCTATTAAAATAATATTCCAAAAGAGAATTCTTGCAAAGGCTGCGTAAAGCTGGGGTCGCTTTCTAAGGTTTTCAGGCCAAGGAAGTCTTATTGGCCCCTCAATACGAATATTTAGAGGACAATCGTCTCAAGATCCCACAGAGAGAGAACATGGAGATCTAGGACAAACAGAGGACAAGTCAGATTCTGCACATACTCAGGTAAGTTATTTTCATTGATCCCCTTTCTCCGGAAAAGAAGGTGGCAGACTCTCACGTTTTTTCCTTCAATGGTCAAGGATTTTTGCAGATCAATGGGTATTACAGACTATTCTAGGCTGTCAAATAGAGTTATGTGCAAACCCAATACAAAAAGTGGTTCCACAAATTTTCATATTCTCAAAGGCAGACAAGCAAAAGATATAGCAAGAGGTTGGAGAACTTCTGCAAAAAAGGTGCCATAAAATAGGTACCGTTGGACCACCAGGTCTTATAAGCAATACATTCATGGTTCAAAAGAGAGGATCAGGTTTCAGACTGGTAATAAATCTTTGGAGATAGAACAAATATATGTAATACCGACATTTCTAATTGGAAGGAATCCATTATCTAGGAGATGTTCTACTTTATTTCAATTGGATGATAAAGATAGATCGCAAAGACCCACATCTTCCAATGTTTCCTCTTAATCAAGTTTGTCCCAGTGTGTATGGGGAAGAAAGAAATGGCAATTTACATGTCTACCATTGTTGTTTTGGGAAATACATTGAATTTCATTAAGAGGAATATTACATACCTTCCTAGGTGCAACGGTGGGCTGGCTAACCTTGTCTTCTTTTTTTGTAAATACTTTTCATAATTTACAGAAACCTCTTTGTGGAGAAGACACCTAGGTGGGCATGTATTTAATAAGGTTGGGTTTCTCCTTTCCTTGACATATGGGAAACAGGTGCTACCGTGAGGAGTAGGCTGGTGCTACGTGGCTATTTCATAGCTTATGTTGCTCCGAACTGATTGAGACAATGGAGGGTAACTATGGAAGAGGTGAGAACAGTCTCTAGGAAACAAATTGACCGGAGAGTTCTGGGCTTTCATTTTTAGTCTCCATTGGCCTTAAGAGACTGCCCAGACAATGCACTTAGATTAGGGCTTGCCAATGGGGTTTTGGGTAGAATTCCCCTCCCGTTTAGGGATGTAGTCTGGCACTCTTTCCCTTGGAAACTCTATGTTAGGGGGAATCTTGAGTATAGATACACTGATGATCGTGGTTGTCCAAGGGAAGTGTGTTCTGGGTAAGAAGAGTCTATGGACCACTTCCTATTGAGATATCCGTTTTCATACCTGGGAACTTTGAAGTGTTGTCTACCCGGAGGCGAGTCCTGTGGTGCAGAAGGGGTAAGAAAAATGACGCGAATCGTGTCAAAAAGGAAAAAAAGTCTGAGGAAGGAACATAATGAGAGAGACCAGATATGGGCAGAATTTTGGTAGAAATCCGGAGACTCAGCCTGTACCCCGGGGACCCGGTAAAGCAGTGTGAAAACCGGAGTCTTTGGGGCAAATCCAAAGAGTTCCCAGCTTTGCCTCCTTGTCTATATTAAAGGGACATCTAATGCTTTAGGCCTTCCTTGTCTCTGGCTTAGTTACTCTGAGTGTATCTATGGAAATTTTCAAAGGTACCAGGGTTTTGTATGTAATTAGTGCATTAGTACATTACTACACTTGGACAGCATGGTGTTATGTATACATTAGGTGAAAAGTCCTCCCCTGTCAGGTGGTGGTAGTGGCGAACAGTATTTTGGGCGAGGTGCGGAAAGTTCGAGATCATGAAAGTCGCTCCTTGGTAGAGGCAAATTGGCGAGCCTTATGGTGGAATATCAGATTTAATACCCTTGAATTTTCCTACCTGAAACGGCTTTCTTTGTGGTGTTGCTATCTATGCGTTCTCACCCTTCCCCTTTTTCCTTCTCCTTTACAGACCGGCTCATACAGTGTTAAATGAGTACTTTTGTTGCCTGTTATTGTTGTTGATCTATTTAGTATAGGAATATATATTCCATACATTTACCATAACTTTCTATATATATTCATCAGTTTATTTCTCATTATCATATTCACTTATACATTTTTATATTTCCACATCCATCCCATCAGTTTTATTTCTTTAAGAAGGTTATAACTGTATATTTGCCTCATTACAGATTTATACAAATACGGATTATATTTGAATTATAGTGGATTAAGGAAAACTCAGATTTATGAGTGACCGTGAGCTTCCACTCAGTCTTCAAAATGGCCACTTTTTCCAAGTTTATGGAAAAATCCGTGACCAATACTGTGAGTCTGGCTGTTAATTCGGCCATGCAAAGGTTATCAGAGACTTTCATGGAGTCTTTTGCATTGGTATTTTTAAAATAATACCCCTGTTATGGGAAGTGACATGCAGAATACTTCCCCTATGATGGGAGGTGCAGTACAGACTTAGACCCCTGTTGTGGAAAGTGATAACAGTAAACCCGAAGATCATACAGACATTTTGTGGTCAGCTGAGGAGTCTCAGAATACTAAAGAGGATAATGTTTACAAGAGAAGGAAGAAGTCCCAGGACAGTACAATGGAGAAGACAAGGGGGAGCTGCTGTACACTGAGGGCTGTAAGTGTATATAATACTGATACTGACAGGGGGTGGGACTAGTGGTACAGCCTCATTCCTATTGGGTGTACAGGAGAGGAGAGATCAGGGGGAGCTGTACACTGAGGGCTGTAAGTGTATATAATACTGATAATGACAGGGGGTGGGACTAGTGGTACAGCCTCATTCCTATTGGGTGTACAGGAGAGGAGAGATCAGGGGGAGCTGTACACTGAGGGGTGTAAGTGTATATAATACTGATACTGACAGGGGTGGGACTAGTAGTACAGACTCATTCCTATTGGGTGTACAGGAGAGGAGAGATCAGGGGATCTGTACACTGAGGGGTGTAAGTGTATATAATACTGATACTGACAGGGGTGGGGACTAGTGGTACAGCCTCATTCCTATTGGGTGTACAGGAGAGGAGAGATCAGGGGGAGCTGTACACTGAGGGCTGTAAGTGTATATAATACTGATACTGACAGGGGTGGGACTAGTAGTACAGCCTCATTCCTATTGGGTGTACAGGAGAGGAGAGATCAGGGGGAGCTGTACACTGAGGGCTGTAAGTGTATATAATACTGATACTGACAGGGGGTGGGACTAGTAGTACAGCCTCATTCCTATTGGGTGTACAGGAGAGGAGAGATCAGGGGGAGCTGTACACTGAGGGCTGTAAGTGTATATAATACTGATACTGACAGGGGTGGGACTAGTAGTACAGCCTCATTCCTATTGGGTGTACAGGAGAGGAGAGATCAGGGGGAGCTGTACACTGAGGGCTGTAAGTGTATATAATACTGATACTGACAGGGGTGGGACTAGTAGTACAGTCTCATTCCTATTGGGTGCACAGGAGAGGAGAGATCAGGGGGATCTGTACACTGAGGGCTGTAAGTGTATATAATACTGATACTGACAGGGGTGGGACTAGTGGTACAGCCTCATTCCTATTGGGTGTACAGGAGAGGAGAGATCAGGGGGAGCTGTACACTGAGGGCTGTAAGTGTATATAATACTGATACTGACAGGGGTGGGACTAGTAGTACAGCCTCATTCCTATTGGGTGTACAGGAGAGGAGAGATCAGGGGGAGCTGTACACTGAGGGCTGTAAGTGTATATAATACTGATACTGACAGGGGTGGGACTAGTAGTACAGCCTCATTCCTATTGGGTGTACAGGAGAGGAGAGATCAGGGGGACCTGTACACTGAGGGGTGTAAGTGTATATAATACTGATACTGACAGGGGTGGGACTAGTAGTACAGCCTCATTCCTATTGGGTGTACAGGAGAGGAGAGATCAGGGGGAGCTGTACACTGAGGGCTGTAAGTGTATATAATACTGATACTGACAGGGGTGGGACTAGTAGTACAGCCTCATTCCTATTGGGTGTACAGGAGAGGAGAGATCAGGGGGACCTGTACACTGAGGGGTGTAAGTGTATATAATACTGATACTGACAGGGGTGGGACTAGTAGTACAGTCTCATTCCTATTGGGTGCACAGGAGAGGAGAGATCAGGGGGAGCTGTACACTGAGGGCTGTAAGTGTATATAATACTGATACTGACAGGGGTGGGACTAGTAGTACAGCCTCATTCCTATTGGGTGTACAGGAGAGGAGAGATCAGGGGGAGCTGTACACTGAGGGGTGTAAGTGTATATAATACTGATACTGACAGGGGGTGGGACTAGTAGTACAGCCTCATTCCTATTGGGTGTACAGGAGAGGAGAGATCAGGGGGATCTGTACACTGAGGGGTGTAAGTGTATATAATACTGATACTGACAGGGGTGGGACTAGTAGTACAGCCTCATTCCTATTGGGTGTACATGAGAGGAGAGATCAGGGGATCTGTACACTGAGGGGTGTAAGTGTATATAATACTGATACTGACAGGAGTGGGACTAGTAGTACAGCCTCATTCCTATTGGGTGTACAGGAGAGGAGAGATCAGGGGGAGCTGTACACTGAGGGGTGTAAGTGTATATAATACTGATACTGACAGGGGTGGGACTAGTAGTACAGCCTCATTCAGCCTCATTCCTATTGGGTGTACAGGGGAGGAGAGATCAGGGGGAGCTGTACACTGAGGGGTGTAAGTGTATATAATACTGATACTGACAGGGGTGGGACTAGTAGTACAGCCTCATTCCTATTGGGTGTACAGGAGAGGAGAGATCAGGGGGATCTGTACACTGAGGGCTGTAAGTGTATATAATACTGATACTGACAGGGGTGGGACTAGTAGTACAGCCTCATTCCTATTGGGTGTACAGGAGAGGAGAGATCAGGGGGAGCTGTACACTGAGGGTGTAAGTGTATATAATACTGATACTGACAGGGGTGGGACTAGTAGTACAGCCTCATTCCTATTGGGTGTACAGGAGAGGAGAGATCAGGGGGATCTGTACACTGAGGGCTGTAAGTGTATATAATACTGATACTGACAGGGGTGGGACTAGTAGTACAGCCTCATTCCTATTGGGTGTACAGGAGAGGAGAGATCAGGGGGAGCTGTACACTGAGGGCTGTAAGTGTATATAATACTGATACTGACAGGGGTGGGACTAGTAGTACAGCCTCATTCCTATTGGGTGCACAGGAGAGGAGAGATCAGGGGGAGCTGTACACTGAGGGCTGTAAGTGTATATAATACTGATACTGACAGGGGTGGGACTAGTAGTACAGCCTCATTCCTATTGGGTGTACAGGAGAGGAGAGATCAGGGGATCTGTACACTGAGGGCTGTAAGTGTATATAATACTGATACTGACAGGGGTGGGACTAGTAGTACAGCCTCATTCCTATTGGGTGTACAGGAGAGGAGAGATCAGGGGGAGCTGTACACTGAGGGCTGTAAGTGTATATAATACTGATACTGACAGGGGTGGGACTAGTAGTACAGCCTCATTCCTATTGGGTGTACAGGAGAGGAGAGATCAGGGGATCTGTACACTGAGGGCTGTAAGTGTATATAACACTGATACTGACAGGGGAGGGACTAGTAGTACAACCTCATTCCTATTGGGTGTACAGGAGAGGAGAGATCAGGGGGAGCTGTACACTGAGGGCTGTAAGTGTATATAATACTGATACTGACAGGGGAGGGACTAGTAGTACAACCTCATTCCTATTGGGTGTACAGGAGAGATCAGGGGGAGCTGTACAATGAGGGCTGTAAGTGTATATAATACTGATACTGACAGGGGTGGGACTAGTAGTACAGCCTCATTCCTATTGGGTGTACAGGAGAGGAGAGATCAGGGGGATCTGTACACTGAGGGCTGTAAGTGTATATAATACTGATACTGACAGGGGTGGGACTAGTAGTACAGCCTCATTCCTATTGGGTGTACAGGAGAGGAGGGATCAGGGGGATCTGTACACTGAGGGCTGTAAGTGTATATAATACTGATACTGACAGGGGTGGGACTAGTAGTACAGCCTCATTCCTATTGGGTGTACAGGGGAGGAGAGATCAGGGGGAGCTGTACACTGAGGGGTGTAAGTGTATATAATACTGATACTGACAGGGGTGGGACTAGTAGTACAGCCTCATTCCTATTGGGTGTACAGGAGAGGAGAGATCAGGGGGAGCTGTACACTGAGGGGTGTAAGTGTATATAATACTGATACTGACAGGGGTGGGACTAGTAGTACAGCCTCATTCCTATTGGGTGTACAGGAGAGGAGAGATCAGGGGATCTGTACACTGAGGGCTGTAAGTGTATATAATACTGATACTGACAGGGGTGGGACTAGTAGTACAGCCTCATTCCTATTGGGTGTACAGGAGAGGAGAGATCAGGGGGAGCTGTACACTGAGGGCTGTAAGTGTATATAATACTGATACTGACAGGGGTGGGACTAGTAGTACAGCCTCATTCCTATTGGGTGTACAGGAGAGGAGAGATCAGGGGATCTGTACACTGAGGGCTGTAAGTGTATATAACACTGATACTGACAGGGGAGGGACTAGTAGTACAACCTCATTCCTATTGGGTGTACAGGAGAGGAGAGATCAGGGGGAGCTGTACACTGAGGGCTGTAAGTGTATATAATACTGATACTGACAGGGGAGGGACTAGTAGTACAACCTCATTCCTATTGGGTGTACAGGAGAGATCAGGGGGAGCTGTACAATGAGGGCTGTAAGTGTATATAATACTGATACTGACAGGGGTGGGACTAGTAGTACAGCCTCATTCCTATTGGGTGTACAGGAGAGGAGAGATCAGGGGGATCTGTACACTGAGGGCTGTAAGTGTATATAATACTGATACTGACAGGGGTGGGACTAGTAGTACAGCCTCATTCCTATTGGGTGTACAGGAGAGGAGAGATCAGGGGGAGCTGTACACTGAGGGCTGTAAGTGTATATAATACTGATACTGACAGGGGTGGGACTAGTAGTACAGCCTCATTCCTATTGGGTGTACAGGAGAGGAGAGATCAGGGGGATCTGTACACTGAGGGCTGTAAGTGTATGTAATACTGATAGTGACAGGGGTGGGACTAGTAGTTCAGCCTCATTCCTATTGGGTGTACAGGAGAGGAGAGATCAGGGGGAGCTGTACAATGAGGGCTGTAAGTGTATATAATACTGATACTGACAGGGGTGGGACTAGTAGTACAGCCTCATTCCTATTGGGTGTACAGGAGAGGAGAGATCAGGGGGAGCTGTACACTGAGGGCTGTAAGTGTATATAATACTGATACTGACAGGGGTGGGACTAGTAGTACAGCCTCATTCCTATTGGGTGTACAGGAGAGGAGAGATCAGGGGGATCTGTACACTGAGGGCTGTAAGTGTATGTAATACTGATAGTGACAGGGGTGGGACTAGTAGTTCAGCCTCATTCCTATTGGGTGTACAGGAGAGGAGTGATCAGGGGGATCTGTACACTGAGGGCTGTAAGTGTATATAATACTGATACTGACAGGGGTGGGACTAGTAGTTCAGCCTCATTCCTATTGGGTGTACAGGAGAGGAGTGATCAGGGGGATCTGTACACTGAGGGCTGTAAGTGTATATAATACTGATACTGACAGGGGTGGGACTAGTAGTACAGCCTCATTCCTATTGGGTGTACAGGAGAGGAGTGATCAGGGGGATCTGTACACTGAGGGCTGTAAGTGTATATAATACTGATACTGACAGGGGTGGGACTAGTAGTACAGCCTCATTCCTATTGGGTGTACAGGAGAGGAGGGATCAGAGGGATCTGTACACTGAGGGCTGTAAGTGTATATAATACTGATACTGACAGGGGTGGGACTAGTAGTACAGCCTCATTCCTATTGGGTGTACAGGAGAGGAGAGATCAGGGGGATCTGTACACTGAGGGCTGTAAGTGTATATAATACTGATACTGACAGGGGTGGGACTAGTAGTACAGCCTCATTCCTATTGGGTGTACAGGAGAGGAGAGATCAGGGGATCAGTACACTGAGGGCTGTAAGTGTATATAATACTGATACTGACAGGGGTGGGACTAGTAGTACAGCCTCATTCCTATTGGGTGTACAGGAGAGGAGGGATCAGAGGGATCTGTACACTGAGGGCTGTAAGTGTATATAATACTGATACTGACAGGGGTGGGACTAGTAGTACAGCCTCATTCCTATTGGGTGTACAGGAGAGGAGAGATCAGGGGGTTCTGTACACTGAGGGCTGTAAGTGTATATAATACTGATACTGACAGGGGTGGGACTAGTAGTACAGCCTCATTCCTATTGGGTGTACAGGAGAGGAGAGATCAGGGGAAGCTGTACACTGAGGGCTGTAAGTTTATATAACACTGATACTGACAGGGGTGGGACTAGTAGTACAGCCTCATTCCTATTGGGTGTACAGGAGAGGAGAGATCAGGGGGATCTGTACACTGAGGGCTGTAAGTGTATATAATACTGATACTGACAGGGGTGGGACTAGTAGTACAGCCTCATTCCTATTGGGTGTACAGGAGAGGAGAGATCAGGGGGAGCTGTACACTGAGGGCTGTAAGTGTATATAATACTGATACTGACAGGGGTGGGACTAGTAGTACACCTCATTCCTATTGGGTGTACAGGAGAGGAGAGATCAGGGGGAGCTGTACACTGAGGGGTGTAAGTGTATATAATACTGATACTGACAGGGGTGGGACTAGTGGTACAGCCTCATTCCTATTGGGTGTACAGGAGAGGAGAGATCGGGGGGATCTGTACACTGAGGGCTGTAAGTGTATATAATACAGATACTGACAGGGGTGGGACTAGTAGTACAGCCTCATTCCTATTGGGTGTACAGGAGAGGAGAGATCAGGGGGATCTGTACACTGAGGGCTGTAAGTGTATATAACACTGATACTGACAGGGGCGGGACTAGTAGTACAGCCTCATTCCTATTGGGTGTACAGGAGAGGAGAGATCAGGGGGAGCTGTACACTGAGGGCTGTACGTGTATATAATACTGATACTGACAGGGGTGGGACTAGTAGTACAGCCTCATTCCTATTGGGTGTACAGGAGAGGAGAGATCAGGGGGATCTGTACACTGAGGGCTGTAAGTGTATATAATACTGATACTGACAGGGGTGGGACTAGTAGTACAGCCTCATTCCTATTGGGTGTACAGGAGAGGAGAGATCAGGGGGAGCTGTACACTGAGGGGTGTAAGTGTATATAATACTGATACTGACAGGGGTGGGACTAGTAGTACAGCCTCATTCCTATTGGGTGTACATGAGAGGAGAGATCAGGGGGAGCTGTACACTGAGGGCTGTAAGTGTATATAATACTGATACTGACAGGGGTGGGACTAGTAGTACAGCCTCATTCCTATTGGGTGTACAGGAGAGGAGAGATCAGGGGGATCTGTACACTGAGGGCTGTAAGTGTATATAATACTGATACTGACAGGGGTGGGACTAGTAGTACAGCCTCATTCCTATTGGGTGTACAGGAGAGGAGAGATCGGGGGGATCTGTACACTGAGGGCTGTAAGTGTATATAATACTGATAATGACAGGGGTGGGACTAGTAGTACAGCCTCATTCCTATTGGGTGTACAGGAGAGGAGAGATCAGGGGGATCTGTACACTGAGGGCTGTAAGTGTATATAATACTGATAATGACAGGGGTGGGACTAGTAGTACAGCCTCATTCCTATTGGGTGTACAGGAGAGGAGAGATCAGGGGGATCTGTACACTGAGGGCTGTAAGTGTATATAATACTGATACTGACAGGGGTGGGACTAGTAGTACAGCCTCATTCCTATTGGGTGTACAGGAGAGGAGAGATCAGGGGGATCTGTACACTGAGGGCTGTAAGTGTATATAATACTGATACTGACAGGGGTGGGACTAGTAGTACAGCCTCATTCCTATTGGGTGTACAGGAGAGGAGAGATCGGGGGGATCTGTACACTGAGGGCTGTAAGTGTATATAATACTGATAGTGACAGGGGTGGGACTAGTAGTACAGCCTCATTCCTATTGGGTGTACATGAGAGGAGAGATCAGGGGGAGCTGTACACTGAGGGCTGTAAGTGTATATAATACTGATACTGACAGGGGTGGGACTAGTAGTACAGCCTCATTCCTATTGGGTGTACAGGAGAGGAGAGATCAGGGGGAGCTGTACACTGAGGGCTGTAAGTGTATATAATACTGATACTGACAGGGGTGGGACTAGTAGTACAGCCTCATTCCTATTGGGTGTACAGGAGAGGAGAGATCAGGGGGATCAGTACACTGAGGGCTGTAAGTGTATATAATACTGATACTGACAGGGGTGGGACTAGTGGTACAGCCTCATTCCTATTGGGTGTACAGGAGAGGAGAGATCAGGGGGAGCTGTACACTGAGGGCTGTAAGTGTATATAATACTGATACTGACAGGGGTGGGACTAGTAGTACAGCCTCATTCCTATTGGGTGTACAGGAGAGGAGAGATCAGGGGGATCTGTACACTGAGGGCTGTAAGTGTATATAATACTGATAGTGACAGGGGTGGGACTAGTAGTAAAGCCTCATTCCTATTGGGTGTACAGGAGAGGAGAGATCAGGGGGATCAGTACACTGAGGACTGTAAGTGTATATAATACTGATACTGACAGGGGTGGGACTAGTAGTACAGCCTCATTCCTATTGGGTGTACAGGAGAGGAGTGATCAGGGGGATCTGTACACTGAGGGCTGTAAGTGTATATAATACTGATACTGACAGGGGTGGGACTAGTAGTACAGCCTCATTCCTATTGGGTGTACAGGAGAGGAGGGATCAGGGGGATCTGTACACTGAGGGCTGTAAGTTTATATAATACTGATACTGACAGGGGTGGGACTAGTAGTACAGCCTCATTCCTATTGGGTGTACAGGAGAGGAGAGATCAGGGGGATCTGTACACTGAGGGCTGTAAGTGTATATAATACTGATAGTGACAGGGGTGGGACTAGTAGTAAAGCCTCATTCCTATTGGGTGTACAGGAGAGGAGAGATCAGGGGGATCAGTACACTGAGGACTGTAAGTGTATATAATACTGATACTGACAGGGGTGGGACTAGTAGTACAGCCTCATTCCTATTGGGTGTACAGGAGAGGAGTGATCAGGGGGATCTGTACACTGAGGGCTGTAAGTGTATATAATACTGATACTGACAGGGGTGGGACTAGTGGTACAGCCTCATTCCTATTGGGTGTACAGGAGAGGAGAGATCAGGGGGAGCTGTACACTGAGGGCTGTTAGTGTATATAATACTGATACTGACAGGGGTGGGAGTAGTAGTACAGCCTCATTCCTATTGGGTGTACAGGAGAGGAGAGATCAGGGGGATCTGTACACTGAGGGGTGTAAGTGTATATAATACTGATACTGACAGGGGCGGGACTAGTAGTACAGCCTCATTCCTATTGGGTGTACAGGAGAGGAGAGATCAGGGGGATCTGTAAACTGAGGGCTGTAAGTGTATATAATACTGATACTGACAGGGGTGGGACTAGTGGTACAGCCTCATTCCTATTGGGTGTACAGGAGAGGAGAGATCAGGGGGATCAGTACACTGAGGGCTGTAAGTGTATATAATACTGATACTGACAGGGGTGGGACTAGTAGAACAGCCTCATTCCTATTGGGTGTGCAGGAGAGGAGAGATCAGGGGGATCTGTACACTGAGGGCTGTAAGTGTATATAATACTGATACTGACAGGGGTGGGACTAGTAGTACAGCCTCATTCCTATTGGGTGTACAGGAGAGGAGAGATCAGGGGGATCTGTACACTGAGGGGTGTAAGTGTATATAATACTGATACTGACAGGGGTGGGACTAGTAGTGTAGCCTCACTCCTATTGGGTGTACAGGAGAGGAGAGATCAGGAGGATCTGCACACTGAGGGGTGTAAGTGTATATAATACTGATAGGGGTGGGACTAGTAGTACAGCCTCATTCCTATTGGGTGTACAGGAGAGGAGAGATCAGGGGGATCTGTACACTGAGGGCTGTAAGTGTATATAATACTGATACTGACAGGGGCGGGACTAGTAGTACAGCCTCATTCCTATTGGGTGTACAGGAGAGGAGAGATCAGGGGGATCTGTAAACTGAGGGCTGTAAGTGTATATAATACTGATACTGACAGGGGTGGGACTAGTAGTACAGCCTCATTCCTATTGGGTGTACAGGAGAGGAGAGATCAGGGGGATCTGTACACTGAGGGCTGTAAGTGTATATAATACTGATACTGACAGGGGCGGGACTAGTAGTACAGCCTCATTCCTATTGGGTGTACAGGAGAGGAGAGATCAGGGGGATCTGTACACTGAGGGCTGTAAGTGTATATAATACTGATACTGACAGGGGCGGGACTAGTGGTACAGCCTCATTCCTATTGGGTGTACAGGAGAGGAGAGATCAGGGGGATCAGTACACTGAGGGGTGTAAGTGTATATAATACTGATACTGACAGGGTGGACTAGTGGGACAGTGTACAGCCTCATTCCTATTGGGTGTACAGGAGAGGAGAGATCAGGGGGATCTGTACACTGAGGGCTGTAAGTGTATATAATACTGATACTGACAGGGGCGGGACTAGTAGTACAGCCTCATTCCTATTGGGTGTACAGGAGAGGAGAGATCAGGGGGATCAGTACACTGAGGGCTGTAAGTGTATATAATACTGATACTGACAGGGGTGGGACTAGTAGTACAGCCTCATTCCTATTGGGTGTACAGGAGAGGAGAGATCAGGGGGATCTGTACACTGAGGGCTGTAAGTGTATATAATACTGATACTGACAGGGGTGGGACTAGTAGTACAGCCTCATTCCTATTGGGTGTACAGGAGAGGAGAGATCAGGGGGATCAGTACACTGAGGGCTGTAAGTGTATATAATACTGATACTGACAGGGGTGGGACTAGTAGTACAGCCTCATTCCTATTGGGTGTACAGGAGAGGAGAGATCAGGGGGATCTGTACACTGAGGGCTGTAAGTGTATATAATACTGATACTGACAGGGGTGGGACTAGTAGTACAGCCTCATTCCTATTGGGTGTACAGGAGAGGAGAGATCAGGGGGATCAGTACACTGAGGGCTGTAAGTGTTTATAATACTGATACTGACAGGGGTGGGACTAGTAGTACAGCCTCATTCCTATTGGGTGTACAGGAGAGGAGAGATCAGGGGGAGCTGTACACTGAGGGCTGTAAGTGTATATAATACTGATACTGACAGGGGTGGGACTAGTAGTACAGTCTCATTCCTATTGGGTGTACAGGAGAGGAGAGATCAGGGGGATCTGTACACTGAGGGCTGTAAGTGTATATAATACTGATACTGACAGGGGTGGGACTAGTAGTACAGCCTCATTCCTATTGGGTGTACAGGAGAGGAGAGATCAGGGGGATCTGTACACTGAGGGCTGTAAGTGTATATAATACTGATACTGACAGGGGTGGGACTAGTAGTACAGCCTCATTCCTATTGGGTGTACAGGAGAGGAGAGATCAGGGGGATCTGTACACTGAGGGCTGTAAGTGTATATAATACTGATACTGACAGGTTTGGGACTAGTAGTACAGCCTCATTCCTATTGGGTGTACAGGAGAGGAGAGATCAGGGGGAGCTGTACACTGAGGGCTGTAAGTGTATATAATACTGATAATGACAGGGGTGGGACTAGTAGTACAGCCTCATTCCTATTGGGTGTACAGGAGAGGAGAGATCAGGGGGAGCTGTACACTGAGGGCTGTAAGTGTATATAATACTGATACTGACAGGGGTGCGACTAGTAGTACAGCCTCATTCCTATTGGGTGTACAGGAGAGGAGAGATCAGGGGGATCAGTACACTGAGGGCTGTAAGTGTATATAATACTGATACTGACAGGGGTGCGACTAGTAATACAGTCTCATTCCTATTGGGTGTACATGAGAGGAGAGATCAGGGGGAGCTGTACACTGAGGGCTGTAAGTGTATATAATACTGATACTGACAGGGGTGGGACTAGTAGTACAGCCTCATTCCTATTGGGTGTACAGGAGAGGAGAGATCAGGGGGATCTGTACACTGAGGGGTGTAAGTGTATATAATACTGATACTGACAGGGGTGGGACTAGTAGTACACCTCATTCCTATTGGGTGTACAGGAGAGGAGAGATCAGGGGGATCTGTACACTGAGGGGTGTAAGTGTATATAATACTGATACTGACAGGGGTGGGACTAGTAGTACAGCCTCATTCCTATTGGGTGTACAGGAGAGGAGAGATCAGGGGGATCTGTACACTGAGGGCTGTAAGTGTATATAATACGTAATACTGACTAGGGTGGACTAGTCGACACATGCTCATTCCTATTGGGTGTACAGGAGAGGAGAGATCAGGGGGATCTGTACACTGAGGGTGTAAGTGTATATAATACTGATAATGACAGGGGTGGGACTAGTAGTACAGCCTCAATTCCTATTGGTGTACAGGAGAGGAGAGATCAGGGGATCTGTACACTGAGGGGTGTAAGTGTATATAATACTGATACTGACAGGGGGTGGGACTAGTGGTACAGCCTCATTCCTATTGGGTGTACAGGAGGGGAGAGATCAGGGGGAGCTGTACACTGAGGCTGTAAGTGTATATAATACTGATACTGACAGGGGTGGACTAGTAGTACAGCCTCATTCCTATTGGGTGTACAGGAGAGGAGAGATCAGGGGGAGCTGTACACTGAGAGGCTGTAAGTGTATATAATACTGATACTGACAGGGGTGGGACTAGTAGTACAGCCTCATTCCTATTGGGTGTACAGGAGAGGAGAGATCAGGGGATCTGTACACTGAGGGGTGTAAGTGTATATAATACTGATACTGACAGGGTGGGACTAGTAGTACAGCCTCATTCCTATTGGGTGTACAGGAGAGGAGAGATCAGGGGGATCTGTACACTGAGGGTGTAAGTGTATATAATACTGATACTGACAGGGGTGGGACTAGTAGTGTAGCCTCACTCCTATTGGGTGTACAGGAGAGGAGAGATCAGGAGGATCTGCACACTGAGGGGTGTAAGTGTATATAATACTGATACTGACAGGGGTGGGACTAGTAATACAGCCTCATTCCTATTGGGTGTACAGGAGAGGAGAGATCAGGGAGGGCTGTACGTGTATATAATACTGATACTGACACAGGTGGTGCTAATTGTAATGAAACAAAGACACTAGGATTTAACATATGACTTTTAATACATCATTAATGGCCCATTAACCCTGTGGATGCTGTAGACATCTCCAAAGCGTTGCATCACAACACTGAAGACCTCTCTAGCATGACAGGGTTAAAAGCCGTGTTCAGAAGTCAGATCTGAGCTGTACAGCTGATCAGTTATTAAAGGGACAGTAATGGATGGAAAAAAAAAATGCTTCTCTGATTAATCCTCACACAGGCCGTGCACCAGGTAGCGCTCTATTTCATTATTTTAAAATTTGCCCCCCTCTACGAAGTTAACAGGATTTTCCTTCTGCTCAATGAAGATTGTCCCGCGCCGCGCTCTATCCAACCAGTTAAGTGAGGCAACGTGACGTAGGTGTAAGGGGAGGGAGGGGGATACTTTAGCATTGAATTACTCTTCAATTACAAATCTGAAAATATTGAAAAACCAGTCTATCTGGCCCCGGCCTTTGAGACTTAATAAGAGCAGGATTTTGTTTTCCTCCATTACTATCCCTTTAAGGACCAGATGGGGTGTGACACCCAGTGTTCCAGAATCGCCTCCTCATAATGGATTCACAATGTGTCAGGTGTCTCTGGCCTTCCAGGGGTTAAGGAAAGACTGGAAGGATGTCAGCACAGGAGAAATCTGGATCCGTCCTGTGGCTAGAATGGATTTAGATTAGTACAGTCACGTGGTGGGTTCTGGGGGGGGAGGGGGGGTACAGGAGGTGGCGGCAGAGCCCTTTTTGACCCCTTCAGAGAGGAGGGGGCACTCAGTCTTAATCTGCTGTGTGTCTGGGTGATAGGATGGCAGCTGGGGAAAAGAGGAGTAGAACAGTCCAGCGTGTGAGCAGAGCAGGTCACGAAATCCCGGAGAACAGTCCGACCCCATGTGATAGAGCTCTGTGTTGGCCACGTACTAGGATTTATTCACTGGCCATCAACGTCGCTGCTGCGGCTCCACAGGAGAGAAGGTTTTCCCCCAGTCTATATACATGAAAGGGAAGATGCCCTCACTAGGGGTATCACCTCCCTTCCTCAGGGTTTGATGTTGGGTTTCGGGGCAGTTGCAGCAACTTTTGATTTGCTCATCATTCTGGAGCGCTGAATCTTTCTGGAAGCCCCCATCTCCTGCAGCACGCCGTCCGTGACCTGGAGCCGGGCCGACCTGGAGGAGCAGAACGTCAGGTACATCACTTATACAGTAAGACAGGAGAACTAGGGAGACACAGCCGGGAACAGACAGGGAGAGGGGGCAAGAGAGATAAGGAGCAGCGCATGGGAAAATCTGGATTATGTGAATGGACAGGACAGCTCTGTATAAAAGGGAGATCAGAAGGGAGAGGTGGGAGCAGCAAGTAGAATTAGAGCAACATGGGGAAGCAAGCAGGGGAGTGGCAGGGCAGCGACAAGGGGATGCAAGCAGCACAAAGAGTCGGAAGCAGCAATGCAGCAATGAGTGCGGGTGGCAAGGTGGGTTTAGAGTGGCAGGGCAGCACAGCAAGGAGGGATGAAACCGGATAACTCACCATTCCTGCAGTTTCATATCATAGAGTTCTCGCCGCTCCCTGCGTTTCTTCTCACGGACACTTTCCCCTGAGAGAGACTGCAGCCCAGAGACCAACATCCCAGCAGGAACACTGCAGGACACAAACAGAACAAGAGAGAGAACTAAGGACATAGAGAATACAGGAGAAATCCAGAGAGCGTGAAGTACACAGAAAGGACAAAGCAGGAGCAAATCAACCACTGATACGGCAGAGACAGAGCAGCAACGGCACCGAGACAACAGGGAGGACTCCAGCGCATACAGGAAGGACTTGACATAATGGAAATCAGCACATACACAGATCACATACTGGAAATTTAAATTGTAAGCTTTCGGGCAGGGACCTCGCCCCCAGTGTTTCACTCTACAAAGCACTTCTAACCCTGTATTGTCTAAACCCTTAAATTGTAAAGTGCTGTGTACACTTGTGGCGCTATATAAACAAACATACTCACTCATTCAAATTAGTGAATACACGGAGCACAGAGTAGTTCAGCGAGCACACAAAGCACATAGAGGGGATCATTGAATACACGGCGCACATACTGGAACTCAGTACATACACAGAGAGAACATAAAAGGAGTTCAACTCACCCCAGTAACCCTCCGATCACAGACCCACTCAGCAGTCCAGTAAATCCCAGACTGAGGCGGAATAGTCCTCCGGTGACAGCTGTGAGGAAAAACAGGACAGGCTCTGAGACACACAATGATTTGGAGGATTTCTGTAGAGCGACCATGATCATGTTGTAGTGCACAGGGACAGTGAGTATAAATACAGTGACCATGATCATGTTGTAGTGCACAGGGACAGTGAGTATAAATACAGTGACCATGATCATGTTGTAGTGCACAGGGACAGTGAGTATAAATACAGTGACCATGATCATGTTGTAGTGCACAGGGACAGTGAGTATAAATACAGTGACCATGATCATGTTGTAGTGCACAGGGACAGTGAGTATAAATACAGTGACCATGATCACGTTGTAGTGCACAGGGACAGTGAGTATAAATACAGTGACCATGATCACGTTGTAGTGCACAGGGACAGTGAGTATAAATACAGTGACCATGATCATGTTGCAGTGCACAGGGACAGTGAGTATAAATACAGTGACCATGATCACGTTGTAGTGCACAGGGACAGTGAGTATAAATACAGTGACCATGATCACGTTGTAGTGCACAGGGACAGTGAGTATAAATACAGTGACCATGATCACGTTGTAGTGCACAGGGACAGTGAGTATAAATACAGTGACCATGATCATGTTGCAGTGCACAGGGACAGTGAGTATAAATACAGTGACCATGATCATGTTGTAGTGCACAGGGACAGGGTGTATAAATACAGTGACCATGATCATGTTGTAGTGCACAGGGACAGTGAGTATAAATACAGTGACCATGATCATGTTGTAGTGCACAGGGACAGGGTGTATAAATACAGTGACCATGATCATGTTGTAGTGCACAGGGACAGTGAGTATAAATACAGTGACTATGATCATGTTGTAGTGCACAGGGACAGTGAGTATAAATACAGTGACCATGATCATGTTGTAGTGCACAGGGACAGTGAGTATAAATACAGTGACCATGATCACGTTGTAGTGCACAGAGACAGTGAGTATAAATACAGTGACCATGATCATGTTGCAGTGCACAGGGACAGGGTGTATAAATACAGTGACCATGATCACGTTGTAGTGCACAGGGATAGTGAGTATAAATACAATGACCATGATCACGTTGTAGTGCACAGGGACAGGGGGTATAAATACAGTGACCATGATCATGTTGTAGTGCACAGGGACAGGGGGTATAAATACAGTGACCATGATCACGTTGTAGTGCACAGGGACAGTGAGTATAAATACAGTGACCATGATCACGTTGCAGTGCACAGGGACAGTGAGTATAAATACAGTGACCATGATCACGTTGTAGTGCACAGGGACAGTGAGTATAAATACAGTGACTATGATCACGTTGTAGTGCACAGGGACAGTGAGTATAAATACAGTGACCATGATCACGTTGTAGTGCACAGGGACAGTGAGTATAAATACAGTGACCATGATCACGTTGTAGTGCACAGGGACAGTGAGTATAAATACAGTGACCATGATCATGTTGTAGTGCACAGGGACAGTGAGTATAAATACAGTGAATATGATTAATATGATCCATGTTGCAGTGCACAGTGACAGTGAGTATAAATACAGTGAATATGATCATGTTGTAGTGCACAGGGACAGTGAGTATAAATACAGTGAATATGATATGTTGCAGGCACAGGACAGTGAGTATAATACAGTATAGTAATTGCAGTGCACAGGGACAGTGAGTATAAATACAGTGACCGTGATCACGTTGCAGTGCACAGGGACAATGGGAGTATAAATACAGTGACCGTGATCACGTTGCAGTGCA
This sequence comes from Rhinophrynus dorsalis, assembly GCA_037306005.1. Lineage (NCBI taxonomy): Eukaryota > Metazoa > Chordata > Amphibia > Anura > Rhinophrynidae > Rhinophrynus > Rhinophrynus dorsalis. The sequence goes on from JBBDGT010000270.1 coordinate 21,288, forward strand.
CAGGGACAGTGAGTATAAATACAGTGACGTGATCACGTTGCAGTGCACAGGGACAGTGAGTATAAATACAGTGACCGTGATCACGTTGCAGTGCACAGGGACAGTGGAGTATAAATACAGTGACCGTGATCACGTTGTAGTGCACAGGGACAGTGAGTATAAATACAGTGACCGTGATCACGATGTAGTGCACAGGGACAGTGAGTATAAATACAGTGACCGTGATCACGTTGTAGTGCACAGGGACAGTGAGTATAAATACAGTGACCATGATCACGTTGTAGTGCACAGGGGACAGTGAGTATAAATACAGTGACCATGATCACGTTGTAGATGCACAGGGACAGTGAGTATAATACAGTGACCATGATCATGTTGTAGTGCACAGGGACAGTGAGTATAAATACAGTGACCATGATCACGTTGTAGTGCACAGGACAGTGAGTATAATACAGTGACCATGATCACGTTGTAGTGCACAGGGACAGTGAGTATAAATACAGTGACCATGATCATGTTGCAGTGCACAGGGACGTGAGTATAAATACAGTGACCATGATCACGTTGTAGTGCACAGGGACAGTGAGTATAAATACAGTGACCATGATCACGTTGTAGTGCACAGGGACAGTGAGTATAAATACAGTGACCATGATCACGTTGTAGTGCACAGGGACAGTGAGTATAAATACAGTGACCATGATCACGTTGTAGTGCACAGGGACAGTGAGTATAAATACAGTGACCATGATCACGTTGTAGTGCACAGGGACAGTGAGTATAAATACAGTGACCATGATCACGTTGCAGTGCACAGGGACAGTGAGTATAAATACAGTGACCATGATCACGTTGCAGTGCACAGGGACAGTGAGTATAAATACAGTGACCATGATCACGTTGTAGTGCACAGGCCATGATCACGTTGTAGTGCACAGGGACAGTGAGTATAAATACAGTGACCATGATCATGTTGCAGTGCACAGGGACAGTGAGTATAAATACAGTGACCATGATCATGTTGTAGTGCACAGGGATAGGGGGTATAAATACAGTGACCATGATAACGCTGTAATATATAGTGATACGGAGTTTCTCTACATGGATAATGCAAATTATTTGCTGTATTAACTGGTAATTAAATAGATCCCTATAAACACCCTTGCCCAGCACTCAGCACATTATTTCCAATTTGACTGAAGGTTCCATATTCAGGAAGAGATCTTGGAGCAAAGCCACCTGCACGTTTGAGGACAAATAAAACTTCCCTAAATTCTCAATGATTCAAATGGGAATTTTAACGCATTGAACACCTGCCAGTAGCGGCCATATTACGAGTGGTAGCATGACTGTCCATTTAACTCAGTGCACAAGCCGCCATATGTTTTCACACTTGGAACAACCGTTCTATTGCTTATACCTCTGTGACAGATGTTACCAAGTAGTCTCTCTCTGGAAGCTCATGTTAGAGATCTGGAGAGACAAGCAATCTTGAGAGGGGTCTACTGACTGCGCAGAAGGAATCAGTTGTAGGAAATTGTGGGAGTGGAAACTGCACAAAGAAAGATCAGGTAGCTAGATGGGTTACATTTCGACATTATGTTGGGGATGTTAGCACAGGAATGCCTTTAATGGGAGTGGACTGTTCTCTATAACAGCCGGGAGAACAGCCCCTCTAGCACTGATGGGATCCGAGACTCAGGAAGACCTAGACAGATGGTGGTGGTAGGGGATTCAATTATTAGGAAGACAGATGGGTAATCTGTCGCCAGGATCACTATAACAGAACAGTTTGCTGTCTCCCAGGTGCTCGGGTTCGACATGTGGCAGATCAGGTTGATAGATTGTTGGGAGGGGCTGGGCATGACCCTGCTGTCATGGTACATGTATCAATGACAAAGTCAGTGGAAAATGGAGGCCTGTTAAGAAGGATTTCAGGGATTTAGGTTAAAACTTCAGTAAAGTACCTCTAAGGTAGTATTTTCTGAAATGCTACCTGTGGCAAGTGCTATATCAGAAAGGCATCGGGAGATTAGGGAGTTAAATGCGTGACTAAAGACGTGCTGTAAGCAGGAGGGGTTTGGGTTTCTAGAGCACTAAGCGGTCTATTCCCTTGGGGGCAGTCTTTATAGTCAAGATGGCTTGCACCCTAACGGAATGGGGGCTATGGTACTAGGAGTTAGGATGGTTAGAGGGTTGAAGGACATTTTAAATTAGGAATGGGGGTAAGATGGGAGAACTAGAAGTGATTGCAATACATGAGCAATATGACTTTGTGGTTTGAAATACACACTGGGGGCACACATAAAAAAAAAAAGTTAGTGGGGATTTGCTACAAGCCACCTAATATCGAGGAGCTGGAGGAAGCCCAACTTTTACTGCTAGTGGAAAAGGCTTCTAGGTCAGCAAAGGTAATTATAATGGGAGATTTCAACTATCTTGAAATTGACTGAAGCAATATGACTTCAGGCACAACAAAGGGAAGTCAATTTTAAAGGGACAGTAATGTTTCATACTAAAAGCAGCTCTAATTAATCATCATAGTATTTGGGCCCTGGAGAGTGTTTCAGTTCTGTCAGAGTTGTAGTTCAAGAGTAATTCAATGACAAAGTATCCCCTCCCGCCCCTTTTACTGATGTAACACTGCTCAGCCAGAGCACAAGGGAGGTGCCCAGGTAGACTGCAGAGAGGGACAATCTTCAATTAAGATAAGGGAAAAACCTGAAAAACTTGTCAAGGGGGGCAGGGCTTTCATTGTTCTCATAGGAAGAAGATTGCCCCTTCTGTTATCTGTCTGGTCTATGGACTGGATTCCACATCTGAGAAGAGATGGCTTACACTAGGTAAAAGGGCGGGAGGGGGAAACTTTGCTTGTGAATATCTCTTAAACCATAAAGGTTTGAGAGGTAAGACATATCGTCATGTTTCTTTAATGCCTACAAAATAAAATAAAGATAAAAGGAAGTATTACTATCCCTTTAAGTATGAGTAACGATAATTTTATGTCCCAACTAGTAGAACAGCCAACTAGAAAAGAGACCTTGCTTTACCTAGTGCTCTCAAACAATTCTGACATAATAAACTGTATACAAGTAAGGGAACATTTGGGCAGCAGTGACCACAATATGGTATAATTTGAAACTTGTATGAGAAAACCATTAGCAAAAGTTTAACCAAAACATTCAATTTAAAAAAAAAAGCTAATTTCAGAATGCTAAAAGCAGTATTAAAGGATATTCAGTAGGATGTAATTTTCAAAGAAACATGGAAATGGTTTAAAATGCTCTTAAATATACATGTCAATATATACCATTGGAAAATAAGCACAAAAGGAGCAAATTGAGGCCAATATGGCTTAACAGAGGCGTTTGCAGGAAAAGAAGGAATAAGAAGCAAGATTTTAAAGTGTTTAAGTCAGGATGGTCAGGTGTATCATTTAAAAAAATATAAAGACTGTAATACAATTTGCAAACAAGTAAGTAGGATAATTAAAATTGCAATTGCAAAAGAGAACAATAAAAATCCTAAACAACTGCACAAGTATATAAAGACAAAGGTTAAGGTTGATATTGATCCACTTAGGACTGAGACAGGTGAATTGAGTAGTGAGGATAAGGCTATGGCTGACCTTAAACACATTCTTTTCTTCTGTATATACAATGGAAGCAACAATGTCAGACTATGGGCAAACAGACAAAATCACAGTTTTCTTCCTCCATGTACCTGGCTTACTGAGGACAAAGTCCAAAAGAGAATGGATAAGATTATTGCGAATAAAGCACCTGGACATGATGGTATACACCCAAGGGTAGTTAAGGAACTTACTTCAGTAACAGTAAGATCATTATACTTAATATTTTTGGTAATCACTTTCATCAGGCATAGTGACCTGTGATTGGAAGAAAGCTGATGTAGTACCATTGTTCAAAAAGGGGGTAAGATCCAAACCTGGAAATTACAGACCTGTGAGCTTGACTTCAGTAGTGGGGAAGATATTTGAAGGGTTTCTAACTGACAGTATTCAGAACTATTACTTGTAGACGCCAGCATGGTTTTTTGAAGAACAGATCATGTCAGACTAATTTACTTGCATTTTTCAAAAGTGTGAGTAGCAATTTGGACAAGGGAATTGCTGCTAATGTAGAATACTTGGCTTTTTTTTCAAAAGCCTTTGATACAGTTCCTCACAGATTACTGCATAAATTAAAAGGCTTCGGTTTGGGCGGTGATATCTGTACATGGATTGAGAACTGGTTAAATGATGGCAGAGAGTTGTTGTAAATGGAACCTTTTCAAGTTTGTCTAAAGTTATAAGTGGGGTGTCTAAAGTTATAAGTGGGGTGTCACAGGGTTCAGTCCTGGGACCAATGCTTTTTAATTTGTTTATTAATGATCTAGAAGTGGGAATTGAAAGTAATGTCTCAATCTTTGCTGATGACACTAAGCTATGTAAGGAAAAATACAGCGCTTGGTGTTTTTCCTCTGCAGAAGGATTTAGATAAACTGAGTGAACGGGCAGAAAAGTGTCAGATGACATTTAATGTAGATAAATGTAAGGTTATGTATTTGGGCTGTAGAAACAAACTTGCTACATATACACTAAATTACTTGGTGAATTCTCAATGAAGAAAGATTTAGGAGTACTAATAGGACCTACGGTACTTCTAAATGTGTTTTTTTAGTAGGAATTATAATATATAGCACTGGCATATTTTTTGTGCATATTGTCCGTGTTTATTATTTTAATAAAAGGATACTTTTGTATTGAATTTCACTGTTGGAGCGGCTAGGGTTTTGTAAAGAGTACATCAGTTATCCGTGTAGAGCTGTGATCCACAAGTGGCATCTGGAAAAACACGACTGTAGGTGCACCGAGCCGGGGCGGTAAGATTCCCTTGCATGCGGTACTTGATGTGTCCGCGTATAAGCATTTGCACAGCCCATTTTAAATGAGAGCAGATTTTATTTCTGTCAGATACTGTTTCATTGTCTGTGTGATACGGCACTATTGGCGCCATCTATTTGCTTTGTCTTTTCGGTTCCTGTTAGAAGATATACTTCACAGCAGTGTGCAAAGTCAGTTGGCTGCTGCAAGAGCAGATAGGGTGCCAGCCTGTATAAAAGGTATAGATGCACGGGATGGGAATATAATTCTACTTCTATATATAAATCCTTGGTAAGGCCTCATCTAGAATATGGGGTACAATTTTGGGCGCCAGTTCTTAAAAAAGACATTATTGAACTGGAAAAAATACAGAGACGTGCAACAAAACTGATAAAGGGATTGGGGGATCTGAGTTATAAAGAGAGACTAGCCAAACTGGGTTTGTTTACATTAGATAAGTCTAAGGGATGATATGATACCATTTACATGTACATTCAAGGTCAATACAAAAAACTATACAGTGAATTACTTACACAAGTAACATAGTAGATAAGGCTGAAAAAATACATGCGTCCATCAAGTCCAGCCCATGCCAATAACACCCTTGTTGAACCAGAGGAAGGCAAAAAAAAAAAAAAATTCCAATGTAGTCCCAAGTGTGTGTGTGTGTGTGTATGTGTGTGTGTGGGGGGGGGAATTATTCCTTCCTGACTCCAACTGGTAGTCAAATAGTTCCCTGGATCAATATCCTATTTGCTTTGAAACCATCTGTCATAATTTTCAATATTATTCTGTGCTAGATAGGCATCCATTGCTTTTTTGAATGCAGTTGCATTATCTGCAAGCACAACATCCAGAGGCAAAGAATTCCATAGCCTTACCGCCCTTACTGTAAAGAATCCCTGCCTTTGTTTTAGTCAAAAGTGCCTTTACTCAAGTCTTAATGGATGACCTCTTGTTCTTAGCTCAGCTCTTTGCATAAATAATTAATTGGATAGTTCTTTGTATTGTATTGTATTGACGAAAGAGCTGAGCTGACAAGAGGTCATCCATTAAGACTACAGAAAAGACACTTTTGACTAAAATAAAGGCAGGGATATTTTACAGTAAGGGCAGTAAAGCTTTGGAATTCTTTGCCTCAGGATGCTGTGCTTGCAGATACTGTAATTGCTTTAAAAACAATAATGGCTACTTATCTAGCACAGAACAATATTAAGAATTATGACAGCTGGCTTCAATGCAGATAGGATGTTGATCCAGGGAACTGTGTGACTGCCATTTGGAGTCAGGAAGGAATTGTTTTTTACCCACTTGGGGCTAAATTGGAAATGGCTTCTGTGTTTGTTTTTTTCCTTCCTCTGGATCAACAGCAGTGTTTTTGACATAGACTGGACTTCATGGACACATGTCTTTTTTCAGCCTCATCAAGCAATGGGCAGTTCTATTTGTTCCTTATGGGTCAGTTGGTTTGCTACAAGATTTCATACCGACTACGGTTCCTTTTTGTCATATCCACACTGGGGAGGGGGTGATGATTTTAATATGGATCTCTGCCAAGATGAGAATGAATTGACATTCAGAGAATTGGAGAGACAGGAGAGAGTGTGAGTGAAGGTCACAGACAGGGCATATGTAAGCAGAGATATAAAGAGGGAGTGCAGGAGACAGTCTGAGTGTGAGTGAGGCCCACAGAAAGAGGTATGTGAGGAGTGAGGGAGAATAAGTGAGTGTAGGAGAGAGTGAGGTCCAGAGAAAGATCATGTAGGGAGAGGTATGTGAGCAGTGAGAGTGCAGGAGAGAGTGTGAGTGAAGGCCACATAAAGAGGTATGTGAGGAGTGAGGGAGAGGAAGTGAGTGCAGGAGAGAGTGAGGTCCAGAGAAAGATCATGTAAGGAGAGGTATGTGAGTAGTGAAAGCAAGGAAGTGAGAGTGCAGGAGGGAGTGTGAGTGAGGGCCGCAGACATGGCATGTGTAGGGAGAAGGGTCCACGGGGTGAGAGGGTGTGAGGGGCAAGTCGTTCTTAGGACACAGGGTGCAGTGGTTTTCTGTTCTGGATGGGAACACAGTGGAAGTGACTAGGGGAACTGTGTGAAACCCTTGGGACCCCCCCCCCATACTTACCTCCTGCAGCTGCATAATGACTCAGAGCCACCTTATCCCGATACACAGAGAGTCCAGTACTGACACAGCTGTAATACAGAGAAAGACATGCAGTAGTGGTACTGTGTTCAGTGTACATGGGGCCGACAGAAGATGGAAGGAACAAGACACAGAAGCATGGGCGTCCGGAGGGGGGGGGGCACTTGCCCCTCCCCCTACAATTACCCCCCTCCATATAAATAAAGGGGCTAGACGGGCTGGCCTGGGGCTCATATTATGGCTTTGACCCCCTCTGGAAAAATGTCTACGGACACCACTGCACAGAAGATACACAGAGAAGAAGACAGACAACACGAGCACAGTGGATAATGAGAAGTCAGGCGGAGGGGGGGGAGGAAGGAGTCAGACAGAGGGGAGAGGAAGGAGGAGTCAGACAGAGGGGGGAGGAAGGAGTCATAAAGAGGAAGGAGGAGTCAGACAGAGGGGAGAGGAAGGAGGAGTCAGACAGAGGGGGGAGGAAGGAGTCAGAAAGAGGAAGGAGGAGTCAGACGGAGGGGGAAGGAGGAGTCGGACGGAGGAAGGAGTCAGACGGAGGGGGGAAGGAGGAGTCAGATGGAGGGGGAAGGAGGAGTCAGACGGAGGAAGGAGTCAGACAGCACGTGCACAGTGGATAAGGAGAAGTCAGACGGAGGGGGAAGGAAGGAGCGAGACGGAGGGGGGAGGAAGGAGCGAGACGGAGGGGGGAGGAAGGAGCGAGACGGAGGGGGGAGGAAGGAGCGAGACGGAGGGGGGAGGAAGGAGCGAGACGGAGGGGTGAGGAAGGAGCGAGACAGAGGGGTGAGGAAGGAGCGAGACAGAGGGGTGAGGAAGGAACGAGGCAGAAACAGAGGGGAAGGAGGAGTCAGACGGAGGGGAAGGAGGAGTCAGACAGAGGGGTGAGGAAGGAGCGAGGCAGAAACAGAGGGGAAGGAGGAGTCAGACGGAGGGGAAGGAGGAGTCAGACAGAGTGGTGAGGAAGGAGTCAGACGGAGGGGGGAAGGAGGAGGCAGACGGAGGAGGGAGGAGGAGTCAGACAGAGGGGGGAAGGAGGAGTCAGACGGAGGGGGGAAGGAGGAGTCAGATGGGGGGGAAGGAGGAGTCGGACGGAGGGGAAGGAGGAGTCAGACAGAGGGGGGAAGGAGGAGTCAGACAGAGGGGGGAAGGAGGAGTCAGACGGAGGGGGGAAGGAGGAGTCAGACGGAGGGGGGAAGGAGGAGTCAGGTGGAGGTGGGAAGGAGGAGTCGGACGGAGGGGAAGGAGGAGTCAGACAGAGGGGGGAAGGAGGAGTCAGACGGAGGGGAAGGAGGAGTCGGACGAAGGGGAAGGAGGAGTCGGACGGAGGGGAAGGAGGAGTCGGACGGAGGGGGGAAGGAGGAGTCAGACGGAGGGGGGAAGGAGAGTCGGACGGAGGGGAAGGAGAGTCGGACGGAGGGGAAGGAGAGTCGGACGGAGGGGAAGGAGGAGTCGGACGGAGGGGAAGGAGGAGTCAGACGGAGGGGAAGGAGGAGTCAGGTGGAGGGGGGAAGGAGGAGTCAGACGGAGGGGAAGGAGGAGTCAGACGGAGGGGAAGGAGGAGTCAGAGGGGAATGAGGAGGCAGACGGAGGAGGAAGGAGGAGTCAGACAGAGGGGGGAAGGAGGAGTCAGGTGGAGGGGGGAAGGAGGAGTCGGACGGAGGGGAAGGAGGAGTCAGACGGAGGGGGGAAGGAGGAGCCAGACGGAGGGGGGAAGGAGAGTCGGACGGAGGGGAAGGAGAGTCGGACGGAGGGGAAGGAGGAGTCGGACGGAGGGGAAGGAGAAGTCAAGTGGAGGGGGGAAGGAGGAGTCAGACGGAGGGGGGAAGGAGGAGTCAGGTGGAGGGGGGAAGGAGGAGTCAGACGGAGGGGAAGGAGGAGTCGGACGGAGGGGAAGGAGGAGTCGGATGGAGGGGGGAAGGAGGAGTCAGACAGAGGGGGGAAGGAGGAGTCAGACGGAGGGGAAGGAGGAGTCAGACGGAGGGGGGAAGGAGGAGTCAGGTGGAGGGGGGAAGGAGGAGTCAGACGGAGGGGAAGGAGAAGTCAGGTGGAGGGGGGAAGGAGGAGTCAGACGGAGGGGGGAAGGAGGAGTCAGGTGGAGGGGGGAAGGAGGAGTCGGACGGAGGGGAAGGAGGAGTCGGACGGAGGGGAAGGAGGAGTCGGATGGAGGGGGGAAGGAGGAGTCAGACGGAGGGGGAAGGAGGAGTCAGACGGAGGGGGGAAGGAGGAGTCAGGTGGAGGGGGGAAGGAGGAGTCAGGTGGAGGGGGGAAGGAGGAGTCAGACGGAGGGGGGAAGGAGGAGTCAGGTGGAGGGGGGAAGGAGGAGTCGGACGGAGGGGAAGGAGGAGTCGGACGGAGGGGAAGGAGGAGTCGGATGGAGGGGGGAAGGAGGAGTCAGACGGAGGGGGAAGGAGGAGTCAGACGGAGGGGGGAAGGAGGAGTCAGGTGGAGGGGGGAAGGAGGAGTCAGGTGGAGGGGGGAAGGAGGAGTCAGACAGAGGAAGGAGGAGTCAGACGGAGGGGGAAGGAGGAGTCGGACGGAGGAAGGAGTCAGACGGAGGGGGGAAGGAGGAGTCAGATGGAGGGGGAAGGAGGAGTCAGACGGAGGAAGGAGTCAGACGGAGGGGGGAAGGAGGAGTCAGATGGAGGGGGAAGGAGGAGTCAGACGGAGGAAGGAGTCAGACGGAGGGGGGAAGGAGGAGTCAGATGGAGGAAGGCGTCAGACAGCACGTGCACAGTGGATAAGGAGAAGTCAGACGGAGGGGGAAGGAAGGAGCGAGACGGAGGGGGGAGGAAGGAGCGAGACGGAGGGGGGAGGAAGGAGCGAGACGGAGGGGGGAGGAAGGAGCGAGACGGAGGGGGGAGGAAGGAGCGAGACAGAGGGGTGAGGAATGAACGAGGCAGAAACAGAGGGGAAGGAGGAGTCAGACGGAGGGGAAGGAGGAGTCAGACAGAGGGGTGAGGAAGGAGCGAGGCAGAAACAGAGGGGAAGGAGGAGTCAGACGGAGGGGAAGGAGGAGTCGGACAGAGGGGAAGGAGGAGTCAGACGGAGGGGGGAAGGAGGAGTCAGACGGAGGGGGAGGAGGAGTCAGACGGAGGGGGGAAGGAGGAGTCAGACGGAGGGGGGAAGGAGGAGTCAGACGGAGGGGGAAGGAGGGGTCAGACGGAGGGGGAAGGAGGGGTCAGACGGAGGAGTGAGGAGGAGTCAGACGGAGGGGGGAAGGAGGAGTCGGACAGAGGGGGAAGGAGGAGTCAGACGGAGGGGGGAGGAGGAGTCAGACGGAGGGGGAGGAGGAGTCAGACAGAGGGGGGAAGGAGGAGTCAGACGGAGGGGGAAGGAGGGGTCAGACGGAGGAGGGAGGAGGAGTCAGACGGAGGAGGAGTCAGACGGAGGGGGAGGAAGGAGTTGAAAGAAGAGAATTAGGGGAAGCAGGAGCGGAAGGAGTCAGACAGAATAAAGCAGGGCAGAGTCAGACACTGAGGGGGTGTAACAAAAGCAAAGAGTGTGCACGAAGCTGGGGAAGTGCCTAGCACAAGGGGGGGTTGTGTAACACAAGGGGGTGTATCAGAAGGTGGAGGGAATGTATAACACAAGGGGGTGGGAGGGAGTGTGTAACACAAGGGCGAGAGATTGCATAACACAAGGGGAAGGGAGTGCGTAAGTATTGAGTAACACAAGGACGGAGGGCACATGGACCCTTTGGTCATCTCTGGCTGTAGGACTCCGGGATGGACATTCGATAGCACCATGACACTCTCCTCTGACTGGACACTTACTTGAAGACTGTGACAAAAGCCGTCACCCTCCAGCTCCAGCGCCAACCATAGCGAATAAACCCGCGGAGAGCGGCATTGTGTGCAGAGCGCTGCAAAGAGAGAGAGACATGGAACTCAGGGGCATGAACAGATGAAAGGCATGGAGGCACAGGGGCTTTATATCAGAGGAAGGGGAGGAGTGATGGGGATCCAGAGGTATTATATCAGGGGAAGGGGAGGAGTGATGGGATACAGAGGTATATATATCAGGGGAAGGGGAGGAGTGATGGGATACAGAGGTATATATATCAGGGGAAGGGGAGGAGTGATGGGATACAGAGGTATATATATCAGGGGAAGGGGAGGAGTGGTGGGATACAGAGGTATATATATCAGGGGAAGGGGAGGAGTGGTGGGATACAGAGGTATATATATCAGGGGAAGTGGAGGAGTGATGGGATACAGAGGTATATATATCAGGGGAAGGGGAGGAGTGATGGGATACAGAGGTATATATATCAGGGGAAGAGGAGGAGTGATGGGATACAGAGGTATATATATCAGGGGAAGAGGAGGAGTGATGGGATACAGAGGTATATATATCAGGGGAATGGGAGGAGTGATGGGATACAGAGGTATATATATCAGGGGAAGGGGAGGAGTGATGGGATACAGAGGTATATATATCAGAGGAAGGGGAGGAGTGATGGGGATACAGAGGTATATATATCAGGGGAAGGGGAGGAGTAATGGGATACAGAGGTATATATATATCAGAGGAAGGGGAGGAGTGATGGAATACAGAGGTATATATATCAGGGGAAGGGGAGAAGTGATGGGGATACAAAGATATATATCATGGGGAAGGGGAGGATTAATGGGATACAGAGGTATATATATCAGGGGAAGGGGAGGAGTGATGGGATACAGAGGTATTATATCAGGGGAAGTGGAGGAGTGATGGGATACAGAGGTATATATATCAGGGGAAGGGGAGGAGTGATGGGATACAGAGGTATATATATCAGGGGAAGGGGAGGAGTGATGGGATACAGAGGTATATATATCAGGGGAAGGGGAGGAGTGATGGGGATACAGAGGTATATATATCAGGGGAAGGGGAGGAGTGATGGGATACAGAGGTATATAAATCAGGGGAAGGGGAGGAGTGATGGGATACAGAGGTATATATATCAGGGGAAGGGGAGGAGTGATGGGGATACAGAGGTATATATATCAGGGGAAGAGGAGGAGTGATGGGATACAGAGGTATATATATCAGGGGAATGGGAGGAGTGATGGGATACAGAGGTATATATATCAGGGGAAGGGGAGGAGTGATGGGGATACAGAGGTATATATATCAGGGGAAGGGGAGGAGTCATGGGATACAGAGGTATATATATCAGGGGAAGGGGAGGAGTGATGGGATCCAGAGGTATATATATCAGGGGAAGGGGAGGAGTGATGGGATCCAGAGGTATATATATCAGGGGAAGGGGAGGAGTGATGGGACCAAGAGGTATATATATCAGGGGAAGGGGAGGAGTGATGGGATCCAGAGGTATATATATCAGGGGAAGGGGAGGAGTGATGGGGATCCAGAGGTATATATATCAGGGGAAGGGGAGGAGTGATGGGATACAGAGGTATATATATCAGGGGAAGGGGAGGAGTGATGGGATACAGAGGTATATATATCAGGGGAAGGGGAGGAGTAATGGGGATACACAGGTATATATATCAGGGGAAGGGGAGGAGTGATGGGATACAGAGGTATATATATCAGGGGAAGGGGAGGAGTGATGGGATACAGAGGTATATATATCAGGGGAAGGGGAGGAGGGATGGGATACAGAGGTATATATATCAGGGGAAGGGGAGGAGTGATGGGATACAGAGGTATATATATCAGGGGAAGGGGAGGAGTGATGGGATACAGAGGTATATATATCAGGGGAAGGGGAGGAGTGATGGGATACAGAGGTATATATATCAGGGGAAGGGGAGGAGTGATGGGATACAGAGGTATATATATCAGGGGAAGGGAAGGAGTGACGGGGATACAGAGGTATATATATCAGGGGAAGGGGAGGAGTGATGGGATACAGAGGTATATATATCAGGGGAAGGGGAGAAGTGATGGGATACAGAGGTATATATATCAGGGGAAGGGGAGGAGTGATGGGATACAGAGGTATATATATCAGGGGAAGGGGAGGAGTGATGGGGATACAGAGGTATTATATCAGGGGAAGGGGAGGAGTGATGGGATACAGAGGTATATATATCAGGGGAAGGGGAGGAGTGATGGGATACAGAGGTATATATATCAGGGGAAGGGGAGGAGTGATGGGATACAGAGGTATATATATCAGGGGAAGGGGAGGAGTAATGGGATACAGAGGTATATATATCAGGGGAAGGGGAGGAGGGATGGGATACAGAGGTATATATATCAGGGGAAGGGGAGGAGTGATGGGGATACAGAGGTATTATATCAGGGGAAGGGGAGGAGTGATGGGATACAGAGGTATATATATCAGGGGAAGGGGAGGAGTAATGGGATACAGAGGTATATATATCAGAGGAAGAGGAGGAGTGATGGAATACAGAGGTATATATATCAGGGGAAGGGGAGGAGTGATGGGATACAGAGGTATTATATCGGGAAGGGGAGGAGTGATGGGATACAGAGGTATATATATCAGGGGAAGGGGAGGAGTGATGGGGATACAGAGGTATATATATCAGGGGAAGGGGAGGAGTGATGGGATACAGAGGTATATATATCAGGGGAAGGGGAGGAGTAATGGGATACAGAGGTATATATATCAGGGGAAGGGGAGGAGGGATGGGATACAGAGGTATATATATCAGGGGAAGGGGAGGAGTGATGGGATACAGAGGTATATATATCAGGGGAAGGGGAGGAGTGATGGGATACAGAGGTATATATATCAGGGGAAGGGGAGGAGTGATGGGATACAGAGGTATATATATCAGGGGAAGGGGAGGAGTGATGGGATACAGAGGTATATATATCAGGGGAAGGGGAGGAGTGATGGGATACAGAGGTATATATATCAGGGGAAGGGGAGGAGTGATGGGATACAGAGGTATATATATCAGGGGAAGGGGAGGAGTGATGGGATACAGAGGTATATATATCAGGGGAAGGGGAGAAGTGATGGGATACAGAGGTATATATATCAGGGGAAGGGGAGGAGTGATGGGATACAGAGGTATATATATCAGGGGAAGGGGAGGAGTGATGGGATACAGAGGTATATATATCAGGGGAAGGGGAGGAGTAATGGGATACAGAGGTATATATATCAGGGGAAGGGGAGGAGTGATGGGATACAGAGGTATATATATCAGGGGAAGGGGAGGAGTGATGGGGATACAGAGGTATTATATCAGGGGAAGGGGAGGAGTGATGGGATACAGAGGTATATATATCAGGGGAAGGGGAGGAGTGATGGGATACAGAGGTATATATATCAGAGGAAGAGGAGGAGTGATGGAATACAGAGGTATATATATCAGGGGAAGGGGAGGAGTGATGGGATACAGAGGTATTATATCAGGGGAAGGGGAGGAGTGATGGGATACAGAGGTATATATATCAGGGGAAGGGGAGGAGTGATGGGGATACAGAGGTATATATATCAGGGGAAGGGGAGGAGTGATGGGATACAGAGGTATATATATCAGGGGAAGGGGAGGAGTAATGGGATACAGAGGTATATATATCAGGGGAAGGGGAGGAGTGATGGGATACAGAGGTATATATATCAGGGGAAGGGGAGGAGTAATGGGATACAGAGGTATATATATCAGGGGAAGGGGAGGAGTGATGGGATACAGAGGTATATATATCAGGGGAAGGGGAGGAGTGATGGGATACAGAGGTATTATATCAGGGGAAGGGGTGGAGTGATGGGATACAGAGGTATATATATCAGGGGAAGGGGAGGAGTGACGGGGATACAGAGGTATATATATCAGGGGAAGGGGAGGAGTGATGGGATACAGAGGTATTATATCAGGGGAAGGGGTGGAGTGATGGGATACAGAGGTATTATATCAGGGGAAGGGGTGGAGTGATGGGATACAGAGGTATATATATCAGGGGAAGGGGAGGAGTGACGGGGATACAGAGGTATATATATCAGGGGAAGGGGAGGAGTGATGGGATACAGAGGTATATATATCAGGGGAAGGGGAGGAGTGATGGGATACAGAGGTATATATATCAGGGGAAGGGGAGGAGTAATGGGATACAGAGGTATATATATCAGAGGAAGAGGAGGAGTGATGGAATACAGAGGTATATATATCAGGGGAAGGGGAGGAGTGATGGGATACAGAGGTATTATATCAGGGGAAGGGGGAGGAGTGATGGGATACAGAGGTATATATATCAGGGGAAGGGGAGGAGTGATGGGGATACAGAGGTATTATATCAGGGGAAGGGGAGGAGTGATGGGGATACAGAGGTATTATATCAGGGGAAGGGGAGGAGTGATGGGATACAGAGGTATATATATCAGGGGAAGGGGAGGAGTGATGGGATACAGAGGTATTATATCAGGGGAAGGGGAGGAGTGATGGGATACAGAGGTATATATATCAGGGGAAGGGGAGGAGTAATGGGATACAGAGGTATATATATCAGGGGAAGGGGAGGAGTGATGGGATACAGAGGTATATATATCAGGGGAAGGGGAGAAGTGATGTGATACAGAGGTATATATATCAGGGGAAGGGGAGGAGTAATGGGAAACAGAGGTATATATATCAGGGGAAGGGGAGGAGTGATAGGGATACAGAGGTATATATATCAGGGGAAGGGGAGGAGTGATGGGATACAGAGGTATATATATCAGGGGAAGGGGAGAAGTGATGGGATACAGAGGTATATATATCAGGGGAAGGGGAGGAGTGATGGGATACAGAGGTATATATATCAGGGGAAGGGGAGAAGTGATGGGGATACAGAGGTATATATATCAGGGGAAGGGGAGGAGTGATGGGGATACAGAGGTATATATATCAGGGGAAAGGGAGGAGTGATGGGATACAGAGGTATATATATCAGGGGAAGGGGATGAGTAATGGGGATCCAGAGGTATATATATCAGGGGAAGGGGAGGAGTGATGGGGATACAGAGGTATATATATCAGGAGAAGAGGAGAAGTGATGGGATACAGAGGTATATATATCAGGGGAAGGGGAGGAGTGATGGGATACAGAGGTATATATATCAGGGGAAGGGGAGGAGTAATGAGATACAGAGGTATATATATCAGGGGAAGGGGAGGAGTGAAGGGGATACAGAGGTATATATATCAGGGGAAGGGGAGGAGTGATGGGATACAGAGGTATATATATCAGGGGAAGGGGAGGAGTGATGGGATACAGAGGTATATATATCAGGGGAAGGGGAGAAGTGATGGGGATACAGAGGTATATATATCAGGGGAAGGGGAGGAGTAATGGGATACAGAGGTATATATATCAGGGGAAGGGGAGAAGTGATGGGGATACAGAGGTATATATATCAGGGGAAGGGGAGGAGTGATGGGGATACAGAGGTATATATATCAGAGGAAGGGGAGGAGTGATGGGGATACAGAGGTATATATATCAGGGGAAGGGGAGGAGTAATGGTGATCCAGAGGTATATATATCAGGGGAAGAGGAGAAGTGATGGGATAAAGAGGTATATATATCAGGGGAAGAGGAGAAGTGATGGGATACAGAGGTATATATATCAGGGGAAGGGGAGAAGTGATGGGATACAGAGGTATATATATCAGGGGAAGGGGAGGAGTGATGGGATACAGAGGTATATATATCAGGGGAAGGGGAGGAGTGATGGGATACAGAGGTATATATATCAGGGGAAGGGGAGGAGTGATGGGATACAGAGGTATATATATCAGGGGAAGGGGAGGAGTGATGGGATACAGAGGTATATATATCAGGGGAAGGGGAGGAGTGATGGGATACAGGGGTATATATATCAGGGGAAGGGGAGGAGTGATGGGATACAGAGGTATATATATCAGGGGAAGGGGAGGAGTGATGGGGATACAGAGGTATATATATCAGGGGAAGGGGAGGAGTGATGGGATACAGATGTATATATATCAGGGGAAGGGGAGGAGTGATGGGGATACAGAGGTGTATATATATCAGGGGAAGAGGAGGAGTAATGGGATACAGAGGTATATATATCAGGGGAAGGGGAGGAGTGATGGGATACAGAGGTATATATATCAGGGGAAGGGGAGAAGTGATGTGATACAGAGGTATATATATCAGGGGAAGGGGAGAAGTGATGGGGATACAGAGGTATATATATCAGGGGAAGGGGAGGAGTGATGGGGATACAGAGGTATATATATCAGAGGAAGGGGAGGAGTGATGGGGATACAGAGGTATATATATCAGGGGAAGGGGAGGAGTAATGGTGATCCAGAGGTATATATATCAGGGGAAGAGGAGAAGTGATGGGATAAAGAGGTATATATATCAGGGGAAGAGGAGAAGTGATGGGATACAGAGGTATATATATCAGGGGAAGGGGAGAAGTGATGGGATACAGAGGTATATATATCAGGGGAAGGGGAGGAGTGATGGGATACAGAGGTATATATATCAGGGGAAGGGGAGGAGTGATGGGATACAGAGGTATATATATCAGGGGAAGGGGAGGAGTGATGGGATACAGAGGTATATATATCAGGGGAAGGGGAGGAGTGATGGGATACAGAGGTATATATATCAGGGGAAGGGGAGGAGTGATGGGATACAGGGGTATATATATCAGGGGAAGGGGAGGAGTGATGGGATACAGAGGTATATATATCAGGGGAAGGGGAGGAGTGATGGGGATACAGAGGTATATATATCAGGGGAAGGGGAGGAGTGATGGGATACAGATGTATATATATCAGGGGAAGGGGAGGAGTGATGGGGATACAGAGGTGTATATATATCAGGGGAAGAGGAGGAGTAATGGGATACAGAGGTATATATATCAGGGGAAGGGGAGGAGTGATGGGATACAGAGGTATATATATCAGGGGAAGGGGAGAAGTGATGTGATACAGAGGTATATATATCAGGGGAAGGGGAGGAGTGATGGGATGCAGAGGTATATATATCAGGGGAAGGGGAGGAGTGATGGGATACAGAGGTATATATATCAGGGGAAGGGGAGGAGTGATGGGATACAGAGGTATTATATCAGGGGAAGGGGAGGAGTGATGGGATGCAGAGGTATATATATCAGGGGAAGGGGAGGAGTGATGGGATACAGAGGTATATATATCAGGGGAAGGGGAGGAGTGATGGGATACAGAGGTATATATATCAGGGGAAGGGGAGGAGTGATGGGATACAGAGGTATATATATCAGGGGAAGGGGAGGAGTAATGGGATACAGAGGTATATATATCAGGGGAAGGGGAGGAATGATGGGATACAGAGGTATATATATCAGGGGAAGGGGAGGAGTAATGGGATACAGAGGTATATATATCAGGGGAAGGGGAGGAGTGATGGGATACAGAGGTATATATATCAGGGGAAGGGGAGGAGTGATGGGATACAGAGGTATATATATCAGGGGAAGGGGAGGAGTGATGGGATACAGAGGTATATATATCAGGGGAAGGGGAGGAGTAATGGGATACAGAGGTATATATATCAGGGGAAGGGGAGGAGTGATGGGATACAGAGGTATATATATCAGGGGAAGGGGAGGAGTGATGGGGATACAGAGGTATATATATCAGGGGAAGGGGAGGAGTGATGGGATACAGAGGTATATATATCAGGGGAAGGGGAGGAGTGATGGGGATACAGAGGTATATATATCAGGGGAAGGGGAGGAGTGATGGGATACAGAGGTATATATATCAGGGGAAGGGGAGGAGTGATGGGATACAGAGGTATATATATCAGGGGAAGGGGAGGAGTGATGGGATACAGATGTATATATATCAGGGGAGAAGTAATGGGATACAGAGGTATTATATCAGGGGATAAAATAACCCTAATACAGTAATGTGCAAAAGTCTTGTGCAGGTGTGAAATAATGCTGTAAAGTAAGAATGGTTTCAAAAACAGACATGTTAATAGTTTATTTTTATCAATTAACAAAATGAGAGTGTGAACAGAAGAAAAATCTAAATCAAATCAATATTTGGTGTGACCAATCTTTGCCTTCAAAACAACATCAGTTCTTCTAGGTACACTTGCACAAAGGAATTTTGTAGGCATACAGTCAGGTGCATGATTAAACAGTTATACCAAATATGTGCTAATGATCATCAATTTAATAAGTGGGTCGAAACACAATCATCAACTGAAACAAACAGCTCTGTAGGGGAATAAATCTCAGCTAACAAGGCGAGGTTGCTGAAAACAGTTTAATGTCAAAAGTCATACACCATGGCAAGACCGAGCACAGCATTCTGCATCAGTGAGGTCTCTCTCAGGCAGACATGGGTTTGAGATGTGCTGTCCAAGCTCTTTTGAAGAAGCACAAAGAAACGGGCAACGTTGAAGACTGCAGACACAGTGGTTGGCCAGCGAAACTTAGTGCAGCAGATGAAATACACATCATGCTTAGTTCCCTTTTTTTTTCCTTTCAAAAGAGGTTTATTGAACAAGAAGAAAATCCTATATAATAATTCGCTAAGTTGTGTGTAACGCCCGACATGCGCAGTAGACACTGCTGCGCATGCGGCAGTCATCGCAGTAGAGACTGCCCGCTCCGCGGCTGATACATCTGGATCAGCCGAGGCGCGGGCAGTCTCCACTGTGCGTGACTGCCCCGCGACCGGCTGCCAGAGGCACTGTGGCCCGTGTAACGGGCTGTTCAACTAGTAGTACATAAAAATGTAACAGTTGACAAGAACAGTAATACACAGACAGTAAAACAGTGTTCAGAAAAAAAAAATAAAGGATTCACAATCACAGATGTCTGATATTTCAAGAAAACAAGGTATAAATTCCACATGAAAAACAATTCAGAGTATACATTTCCTTGTATCCACAACAGAGATGACTCAAGGTAACAACCAATGATGCAGTACAGAACGTCATGCATAGGAAGAGAGAAAGAGAAAGAAGACAAAATGAGAGGGGGGGGGCAAGAAAAGAGAAAATAGAAGAGTGGAAGTGGGGGGGGGATACTGAGCATGACTTCCCAATATGGAGGTAATCATGATACTGAGTAATGTAAGACCCGGCCCTACGTATCTTCAAATATCTTAAGGGCTGCAAGAGAGTGGGCATGTAGGCGGTCACTTCCCTTTTCAATTGGAAGATGTCCAGCAGTGCCCTCAGCTCAGAATTGGCAGAAAACAATGGGGCCCTGGTACACCCATCTACTGTCCGGAGAAGTCTGGTCAGAAGTGGTGTTCGTGGAAGACTTGTGGCCAAAAAGCCATACCTCTGATGTGGAAAGAAGGCCAAATGACAACTATATACGAAAACACTGGAACTGGGGTCCAGAAAACTGGCAGCAGTTGCTCTGTACTGAGGAATCAAAATTTTAATTATTTGGCTGTAGCAGAAGGCAGTTTGTTTGTCAAAGGGCTGGAGAGAGGTACAAGAATGAGTGTCTGAAGGCAACAGTGAAGCATGGTGGAGGTAACTTGCAAGTTTGGGGCTGCGTTTCTCCAAATTGAGTTGGGGGTTTGGTCAGAATGAATGGTCTCCTCAATGCTGAGAAGTACAGACAGATACTTATCCATCATGTAATACCATCAGGGAGGCATCTGATTGGCCCCAAATTTATTCTGCAGGATGACAATGACCCCAAACATACAGCCAAAGTCATTAAGAACCATCTTCAGCGTATGGAAGAACAAAGAGTCCTGGAAGTGATGGTATGGCCCACACAGAGCCCTGATCTCAACATCATCGAGTCTGTCTAGAGTACATAAAGAGAGAGAGGCAACTGAGGCCTAAATTCACAGAAGAACTGAGGTTAGTTCTCCAAGATGTTTGGAACAACCTACCTAGTTACTTAACTGTGTGCAAGTGTAACATTGTAATATAGTAAATTAGGTCGAAAAAAAGACACAAGTCCAACCTTTGCCTCATAATCCAGAGAAATGAGAATTATATAGCTTTACTGCTGCCAAATAAGTTAGTCTTTATCAGACCTTCCTGATTTGCCTACTAATACACAGTATAATCTTGTATGTTCTCTTCTGAAAGAATTGTATCTAATCTTCTCTTAAATGTATCCACTCTATATCCCATAACCACATAACTGTGCAAGGGATTCCATAATTTAACAGACCCTAGTGTAAAAAAACCCTTCCTCTGCTGAAGTCGAAACCTCCTTTCCACTCATCTCAAGAGGTGTCCCCTACTTGTTTGATCAGGCCTTGGAATGAATAGCTCACCACAGAGATCCTTGTATTGACCTCTCATACACTTGTACACCGTGATAAGATCTCCTCTTCATTGTCTGTTCTCTAGAGTAAATAAACCAAGTTTGTCTAGTCGTTCCTCATACCTCAAGTCCTCCATTCCCCTAATTAATTTTGTGCTCTTCGCTGTACCCTCTCTAGTTCTAGTATATCCTTTTTCAGAACCGGTGCCTAAAATTGCACTGCATATTCAATGTGAGGTCTTACCAAAGATTTGTACAATGGCAAAATAATGTTATCCACTCTTGCTTCAATACCTCTTTTTATACAAAACAGGATTTTGTTTGCCTTTGCTACTGCTGTTTGACACTGGTCACTGTTTCCAAGTTTGTAGTTGACAAGGATACCCAGGTCTTTTTCTAGCAACGAGTCCCCTAATATGATTCCATTAAGTTTATAAGTAGCCTTGGGATTATTTCCTCCCAAATGCATGACTTTACACTTCCCCACATTAAACTTTATATTCCATTTGTTTGCCCAATCTGACATTGTATGTAAGTCCCTCTGTAGAGAACAAATATTATGTTCTGAATTAATTACCCTGCATAATTTAGTGTTATTTGCAAATATTGATATTTTTCTTTCTATACCTATTTCCAGGTCATTTATAAACATGTTACAAAGCAGCAGACCTAATACTGAACCCTGAGGTACTCCACTCTCCATTTTAACTGTACTGGAGAATTGTCCATTTACAACCACACACTGTACCCTATCCTTCAGCCAGTTTTGTATCCAATTGCAAAGGTTATCTCCTAGCCCCAATTTCCTTATTTTATACACCAGCCTTCTGTGTGGTACTGTATCAAATGCCTGGTGGGATGTTACATGGGGTCCTATTACCCATATGTATACTGGTGGGATGTTACATGGGGTCCTATTACCCATATGTATACTGGTGGGATGTTACATGGCATCCTATTACCCATATGTATACTGGTGGGTGTTACATGGCATCCTATTATCCATATGTATACTGGTGGGTGTTACATGGGGTCCTATTACCCATATGTATACTGGTGGGATGTTACATGGCATCCTATTACCCATATGTATACTGGTGGGTGTTACATGGCATCCTATTACCCATATGTATACTGGTGGGATGTTACATGGGGTCCTATTACCCATATGTATACTGGTGGGATGTTACATGGCATCCTATTACCCATATGTATACTGGTGGGTGTTACATGGCATCCTATTACCCATATGTATACTGGTGGGCGTTATATGGTGTCCTATTACCCCTTTGTATATTGGTTGGATGTTACATGGCCGCCCTGTTACCCATATGTATATGGTGGGTGTTACATGGCCGCCCACCATATACATATGGGTAATAGGGCGGCCATGTAACACCCGCCAGTACACTTTGATGTAAGCTGGGCATTTAAC
This sequence comes from Rhinophrynus dorsalis, assembly GCA_037306005.1. NCBI lineage: Eukaryota > Metazoa > Chordata > Amphibia > Anura > Rhinophrynidae > Rhinophrynus > Rhinophrynus dorsalis. The sequence continues at coordinate 43,947 of JBBDGT010000270.1, forward strand.
CCTTTCATGCTGGGTGGCAGGGCACATAGTCTGTATGGAGGGGTCACACTGTCAGGCCGCACCCCTGACCTGCCTGGTGTATGAGCTCGTACACATGGGGGTTTTGGAATCTCTCACTCATGACCCTCCCAGTCCATTTCCTATAAGTCGTGTCCCACTCACCACAGCCTCCACCCGGTGCTGGTAGATCTCCGCCTGGCTCTGCTGGATGTAGCGCTCCTTGCTGTGACGCGCAGCTGGGACCCCCCCATAGATCCAGCCTATCAGAGAGGCAGAAATTGCACTCTTCACCAAGGACTGTACCTCCTCTGGGTAATGTCCCAGCTCACTGCAAGAGAGGGACCAGGGTCAGAAACATACCGAGGAGGGAGAGGGGCCATACATATACACACACAGCGGGGAGAGAGGCCATACATATATACACGCAGCGGGGAGAGAGGCCATACATATACACACACACAGCGGGGAGAGAGGCCATACATATACACACACACACGGGGGGGGGGGGGCACAAATAAAGAGAAAATGACATTTGCAGTGACACAATTCCAGGGGAAGCCGTACAGGTATAAAGTCCCAATCCGCTGTGAGTCACTGTGTGGATCTACACTGTCTGTCCAGTGTAATAGTATAGCGCTCTGATAAATCACACACCAACACGATATATCCCGAAAATTATAATCCTGATACTATATACAAAAATCTATACACCAACAGAAACAAATACATAAAAATAAATAATAATCCAAGATAAAGGGCACAGAGGCAAAGAAGACAAACCACAAGGACAGACAGGGAACAGTATATAAACTTTACTAGATAAATATAAATGCGCAGGACCAATGCTAAATACACATGGCCGAAATGCAAGTTCAAAGGAAATATGAATGAATGTATTCTACAGCTGGATTCTGGTATCTTGCAATATTGTAATAATATGAAAGTAGACTTCCGTCCAAAGCGTAAATAAATTCCATAATTGTGCAGATAGTACAAGAGCGTGTGAATGGGTCCCCTCTCCCTTATACAAGCAGTGCTGTAGTAAGTGGGCTTTCCCCAGCTCTTGTCCTCTGCTGACCCCTAATGGATGTTAAAGTAACAGCCACTATTAACAAGCTGTAACAATGTATATGTTCAATAGGGATTACCTCCCAAATTGAATCCCAATCAGCGATATTGGTGGAAAGCAGGCAGAAGTTTTGTTGGAGTTCTACGCTAATACACATCAAGTTTTCTGCTAATGGGTACAAGTCCCTTCAGTAGAAGCCAATATGCTCCCAACAGCTTTCAGCATATAACTGGGCAGAAGTCCTTTCAAATGCAATGTATCCGATAATAACCAGAGGGTCTGCATCGCAGGCTTCACAATGTCAATCTTTCTGGTCCTGAAGGAGTCAAGGAGACTCATGCACTGTCTGCTTCAGTATGAAACAACTGCCCCCAACCGTCACGTCCGCCCCATGGACCTGACATCCCACCAGTAACCGTCACACTCTCCCCCATGGCCCTGATATCCTGCCAGTAACCGTCACATCCGCCCCATGGACCTGACATCCCGCCAGTAAATGTCACGTCCGCCCCCATGGACCTGACATCCCGCCAGTAAATGTCACGTCCGCCCCCATGGACCTGACATCCCGCCAGTAAATGTCACGTCCGCCCCCATGGACCTGACATCCCGCCAGTAACCGTCACATCCGCCCCCATGGACCTGACATCCCGCCAGTAACCGTCACGTCCGCCCCCATGGACCTGACATCCCGCCAGTAACTGTCACATCCGCCCCCATGGACCTGACATCCCGCCAGTAACCGTCACGTCTGCCCCCATGGACCTGACATCCCACCAGCAACCGTCACATCCGCCCCCATGGACCTGACATCCCACCAGTAACTGTCACACCCGCCCCCATGGACCTAAGATTCCGCCAATAACTGTCACACCCGCCCCCATGGACCTAAGATTCCGCCAATAACTGACACGTCTGCCCCCGTGGACCTGACATCCCGCCAGCAACCGTCACATCCGCCCCGATGGACCTGACATCCCGTCAGCAACTGTCATGTCTGTCCCTATGCACCTGACATCCAGGAGTGAGGGAAGATGGGATCTGTTGAGAAGGCAAAGCACAAGGACACACTGCATAGGGGGCATTAGGATTTTCCATCGGGGTGTTTTTAGGAGGTGATACTTCCCACTTAAGGCTGGCATTCATTACTCTGTGAGAGACAGAGAATCGTGGTGACTAGAAGGACTCCTCCAGATTTAATTTGTGTATAAAAGCCCTGGGGGCGGGGGAGACACCCCAGAAGCATTATTCATAATCTTACAATCGTACTCACTAGTGGAGGGAAAATGGCTGCTAAACTCAAGTAAATTAGTAAACGCCACATTTTAACCCCTTGTGAGTCAGACAGGGACCTACTTATCTCTGAATGGATTTACAGCGGCTCACAATCAATTGGGACATAACTCCTTCCTCCTGAAATTGTGTCCCTGGAAAGGTCTTACTTGTCTCCATTACTTGGTTTGGAAGAGCTCGCGGATCCGATCCCAGCCAGTCTCAGGAACGTCAGGGTTACGAATACAACTTGGGAGCGGAACCTGGGGTCCCGGAAGATCACTCTCAGACATCTGTGTGACGGACAGGATACCAGGGATGGGAGCTCTCTAATGATCCCCTGTAGGACACACAGTGCATAGCACACTATTGTTATGTTACATTGACTTGGTATATGTTCTAAAGAACATTTCATTCAATTATTTCAGTTGGCCTCAACTTTTGTATTCTCCCCTTGTCAATAAATACCTGTGTGGATAATGAAATGCCATTGTTAAAGGGGAACTATCATGCCAAATAAAATATCCCCCCAACAATTAGTCGTCTAGCGATACGCTTAACAATAGCAGTGTTACCCAGCACAATTACCACGTTAGTGAGAAATCCTCCTTTTGCAGAGACCGACTACCAGGCAACAGCACTTTAGAGGCATCTGCACCTTCAGTCCCTTCCGGTACCTAAAGGCACCATGCAGCGCCCCCTACAGGAGGTTGGGACTGATGCGCAGGTTCAAAGATGTCTGTAAGTGAAGATGTGTGTGCGGTTGCCTGGCTGTCAGTCTCGGCAGAAGTGGGATTTCTCACCAATGCGGTAATTATGCTAATACTACTATTGTTAAGTGTATCGCTACACACCTAATTGTTGGGGGGTAGACTTTATTTGGGGTAATAGTTCCCCTTTAACTCTTGATGGGGGGGTCCATTAAGTGCTAATATTAAGGTATCATGGTTTGACAGCCCAGGGCCCTGTTAATCTTACTTGTGTGCAGATACGGCACATGCATCATCGTGTCACACTACACTGTATCAGTGTTAAAACCATACCGCGTGAAGGTCTGTATCTGGCTATTAAAGGGATAGTAATACTTCATTTTTACCATCCCCCATGTTGTAGCCCTTAAAAATCGGAATTAAACGATACCAGCGGCATCTCTCAAACCTTTATGGTTTCAGAGATATCCGCATTCAAAGTTCCTTCTCCTTCTCTCTCCCAACATCAGCGTTCTAGCTGACAGCAGGGGAATCCGGTCCGTGAGCAAGCGGCGGCTCTGCAGCAGAGCTGAGATATCGTTATAGAAACAGAAATCCTTCACTGAAATGGTCTTCTACGTGGACTTGGTTTGCGCTTGGTTTGTAAGCACACGTAGAAGACCATTTCAGTGAAGGATTTCTGTTTCTATAACGAGATCTCAGCACTGCTGCAGAGCCGCCGCTTGCTCACTGACCAGATTCCCCTGCTGTCAGTTACAACGCTGACGTCAGGGGAGAGAGAAGGAGAGGGAACTTTGAATGTGGATATCTCTCAAACCATAAAGGTTTGAGAGATGCCGCTGGTCTCGTTTAATTCTGATTTTTAACCCTTTGAGTGCCACCTCTTTTAATTCTGGTTTTTAACCCTTTGAGTGCAAAACAATGCATTCCGTACCACTCTGGCACTCAAAGGGTTAAGAGCTACAACATGAGGGATAGTTAAAATGAAGTATTACTATCCCTTTAATAGCAGAACCATCACGGATATACACGTGCCTCCCAATTAATTTCTACTGTAGCAGTAAACAGTTAAATCCTTATTAAGCCCAGAATTATTTGTTTATTCTGTTTTTCTATGGTGACAATAAACAGATGTAACTTATCAAACATAGGTGTGTCCTATATAAGGTTTGTTCCCTTATCATTTTTTTTTACCTTTTTGTATGTTTACACATGTACAGCACACCAGACATTACCTTATCACCGTACCTGGGAACTTGTGAAATATTAGCCCTTAACCCTTTGCTTGCCAGAGGGGTGTGCAATACATTGTATACCCCTCTGGGTTATTGCTCCCAAGGGTTAATTCTCCCAAGAAACGAGATTGTAGGTGATGTGTGTGTTTGCTGTAACCCAAAGATGATCCAGGCAGTCTTCAAAGAGAATAAAACATACAGGATCCTGATGAGCTCAAAATAGCTTTTATTAGTAGTGTTCAATTAGTTACATATGTGTATAGTCAGGAGAGCTGCAAGAATATTATTTAGGCCAAGTATAGTAAGTAAACAAAAAGAGGTTGTCTGCACATCAAATCATGAGTTTTACAAATAAACAACCTATGACTTGCTACAAATAAAACAGTGGGGTTTAGGGTCATGTTTTTGGCCAAAAGCATAGAAAGCTTGCCAGCCCCGTCAAGGCACCCCAGACTCAAGCAAGTCCCTATCTGCTTACAATATGCGACCGTGTATTTAGTTTAATGCATTTAAAAACAGTGATTCCACTTTACCTCTAATGTGATATCACCTTACCTCTACTGTGATATCACCTTACCTCTACTGTGATGTCACCTTACATCTACTGTGATGTCACCTTACCTCTACTGTGATATCACCTTACCTCTACTGTGATGTCACCTTACATCTACTGTGATTCCACCTTACCTCTACTGTGATATCACCTTACCTCTACTGTGATGTCACCTTACATCTACTGTGATGTCACCTTACCTCTACTGTGATGTCACCTTACATCTACTGTGATGTCACCTTACCTCTACTGTGATATCACCTTACATCTACTGTGATGTCACCTTACCTCTACTGTGATTCCACCTTACCTCTACTGTGATGTCACCTGACATCTACTGTGATTCCACCTCACCTCTACCGTGATATCACCTCACCTCTACTGTGATATCACCTCACCTCTACTGTGATTCCACCTTACCTCTACTGTGATTCCACCTTACCTCTACTGTGATCCCACCTCACCTCTACTGTGATATCACCTCACCTCTACTGTGATCCCACCTTACCTCTACTGTGATATCACCTTACATCTACTGTAATATCACCTCATCTCTACTGTGATATCCCCTCACCTCTACTGTGATATCACCTCACCTCTACTGTGATATCACCTTACCTCTACTTTGATATCACCTTACCTCTACTGTGATATCACCTCACCTCTACTGTGATCCCACCTTACCTCTACTGTGATTCCACCTCACCTCTACTGTAATATCACCTTACCTCTACAGTGATTCCACCTTACCTCTACTGTGATATCACCTCACCTCTACTGTGATATCACCTCACCTCTACTGTGATATCACCTCACCTCTACTGTGATCCCACCTTACCTCTACTGTGATTCCACCTTACCTCTACTGTGACTCCACCTTACCTCTACTGTGACATCACCTCACCTCTACTGTGATATCACCTTACCTCTACTGTGATATCACCTTACCTCTACAGTGATATCACCATTACCTCTACTGTGATATCACCTCACCTCTACTGTGATTCCACCTTACCTCTACTGTGATATCACCTTACTTCTACTGTGATATCACCTTACCTCTACTGTGATATCACCTTACCTCTACTGTGATATCACCTTACCTCTACAGTGATATCACCATTACCTCTACTGTGATATTACCTCACCTCTACTGTGATCCCACCTTACCTCTACTGTGATTCCACCTTACCTCTACTGTGATTCCACCTTACCTCTACTGTGATATCACCTTACCTCTACTGTGATGTCACCTTACATCTACTGTGATTCCACCTTACCTCTACTGTGATATCACCTTACCTCTACTGTGATGTCACCTTACATCTACTGTGATGTCACCTTACCTCTATTGTGATTCCACCTTACCTCTATTGTGATGTCACCACACCTCTACTGTGATATCACCTCACCTCTACTGTGATTCCACCTTTCCTCTACTGTGATATCACCTCACCTCTACTGTGATATCACCTCACCTCTACTGTGATTCCACCTTTCCTCTACTGTGATATCACCTCACCTCTACTGTGATTCCACCTTACCTCTACTGTGATATCACCTTACCTCTACTGTGATGTCACCTTACATCTACTGTGATTCCACCTTACCTCTACTGTGATATCACCTTACCTCTACTGTGATGTCACCTTACATCTACTGTGATGTCACCTTACCTCTACTGTGATTCCACCCTACCTCTATTGTGATGTCACCACACCTCTACTGTGATATCACCTCACCTCTACTGTGATATCACCTTACCTCTACTGTGATTCCACCTTTCCTCTACTGTGATTCCACCTTACCTCTACTGTGATTCCACCTTACCTCTACTGTGATGTCACCTTACATCTACTGTGATGTCACCTTACCTCTACTGTGATATCACCTTACATCTACTGTGATGTCACCTTACCTCTACTGTGATTCCACCTTACCTCTACTGTGATGTCACCTTACCTCTACTGTGATTCCACCTCACCTCTACCGTGATATCACCTCACCTCTACTGTGATATCACCTCACCTCTACTGTGATTCCACCTTACCTCTACTGTGATTCCCCCTTACCTCTACTGTGATCCCACCTCACCTCTACTGTGATATCACCTCACCTCTACTGTTATCCCACCTTACCTCTACTGTGATATCACCTTACATCTACTGTAATATCACCTCATCTCTACTGTGATATCCCCTCACCTCTACTGTGATATCACCTCACCTCTACTGTGATATCACCTTACCTCTACTGTGATATCACCTTACCTCTACTGTGATATCACCTCACTTCTACTGTGATATCACCTCACCTCTACTGTGATCCCACCTTACCTCTACTGTGATTCCACCTCACCTCTACTGTAATATCACCTTACCTCTACAGTGATTCCACCTTACCTCTACTGTGATATCACCTCACCTCTACTGTGATATCACCTCACCTCTACTGTGATATCACCTTACCTCTACTGTGATATCACCTCACCTCTACTGTGATATCACCTCACCTCTACTGTGATCCCACCTTACCTCTACTGTGATTCCACCTTACCTCTACTGTGACATCACCTCACCTCTACTGTGATATCACCTTACCTCTACTGTGATATCACCTTACCTCTACAGTGATATCACCATTACCTCTACTGCGATATCACCTCACCTCTGTGATATCACCTTACCTCTACTGTGATTCCACCTTACCTCTACTGTGATATCACCTTACTTCTTCTGTGATATCACCTTACCTCTACTGTGATATCACCTTACCTCTACTGTGATATCACCTTACCTCTACTGTGATATCACCATTACCTCTACTGTGATATCACCTCACCTCTACTGTGATCCCACCTTACCTCTACTGTGATTCCACCTTACCTCTACTGTGATTCCACCTCACCTCTACTGTGATATCACCTCACCTCTACTGTGATATCACCTTACATCTACTGTGATATCACCTCACCTCTACTGTGATATCACCTTACCTCTACTGTGATATCACCTCACCTCTACTGTGATTCCACCTCACCTCTACTGTGATCCCACCTCACCTCTACTGTGATATCACCTCACCTCTACTGTGATCCCACCTTACCTCTACTGTGATTCCACCTCACCTCTACTGTGATCCCACCTCACCTCTACTGTGATCCCACCTCACCTCTACTGTGATCCCACCTTACCTCTACTGTGATCCCACCTTACCTCTACTGTGAGCAAAACCCTTATGGAGGGAGGAATTTATTCCTTCCCTAATTCAGTTATCATCCTGTTTGGGGAGCTACGAACCAAGAAAGGAAGTGCTAAACCTCCCAAAATACATAAAAATGTATAAATCATGCAGGTTCCTGGCGAGCTCAAACAATATTTTATTAGTAGTGTTCAATGAGTTCAGGGCCGGACTGGGTATAAAAACCAGCCCTGGAAAAAATTGCTGACCAGCCCCATAGCATTGCGTCATTATACTAGTCCCATAGCATAATGGCATTTTTTTCTTGTTTATAAAAGGGGAAAACACGCATTTTAAAAGACATCTGAATGCCACCAGAACAATAGAGATTTATATATATATATACATATATATATATATATGTGTATATGGTTGACAGTGGCACACACTGAAATTTAAAATAAATCATATAACACTTTATAGTATGGCAGTGCACGTCCCATAAAGGTAAATATAAAAATGTACTCAGCCTAGGGTATCCCCAACAGCAGTTGGTATCGCCAACAGCTGTTCCTCTCTGCTGTTGGGGATACCCTAGGCTGAGTACATTTTTATATATATATATATATATATATATATATATATATATATATAGATAGATAGATAGATATACACATACACACCACCTCTTGACTCTCGATTCCCCTCTTTTTCCTCTTTCTCCCACTCTTCATTCCCACCTTTTGCTTCGTTCTCCCCTCTTGACTCTAGCCCCCACCTTTTGCCTTTTTCTCTTCCTTTTGATCCCCCTTTCACCCCTTCCTTGACTCTTGATCCCACATTTTGCCTCGCTCCCCTTCTTGCCTCTTTCTCCCCCTCCTGATCCCCCCTTCTTTTGCCTCTTGGTCCCTCCCTCCTTTTGCCTCTTGATTGCCCCTCATTTCACCTCATGATCCCCCCTCCATTTGCCTCTTTTTTCCCCACTCTTGACCCCCCTCTGCCTCTTTCCTCCTCTTGTCAAGTTGCCTCTCTTTACCCCTCTTGATTTTTCTTTCGCCATTCTCCTCCTCTTGATCCCTCTCTTGCCTTAATCCAGCCTTGACTCTTGTCTTCATCCCCCTTTTGCCATTTTCTCTCCCTCTTGCCTCTCTCCCCCTTTCCTGATTCACCCCTTTTGCCTCTCTCCCCCTTGTACTTCTCTCTCTCTCCCCCTTTTGCCTCTCTCCCCCATGTACTTCTCTCTCTCTCCCCCTTTTGCCTCTCTCCCCCATGTACTTCTCTCTCTCCCCCTTTTGCCTCTCTCCCCCATGTACTTCTCTCTCTCCCCCTTTTGCCTCTTTCTCCCCCATGTACTTCTCTCTCTCTCTCCCTTTTGCCTCTTTCACCCCCATGTACTTCACTCTCGCTCCCCCTTGTGCCTCTTTCACCCCCATGTACTTCACTCTACCCCTTGTGCCTCTTTCACCCCCATGTACTTCACTCTACCCCTTGTGCCTCTTTCACCCCCATGTACTTCACTCTACCCCTTGTGCCTCTTTCACCCCCATGTACTTCACTCTCTCCCCTTGTGCCTCTTTCACCCCCATGTACTTCTCTCTCCCCTTGTGCCTCTCTCCCCCATGTACTTCTCTCTCTCCCCCTTTTGCCTCTCTCCCCCATGTACTTCTCTCTCTCCCTCTTTTGCCTCTTTCTCCCCCGTGTACTTCTCTCTCTCTCTCCCTTTTGCCTCTTCCACCCCCATGTACTTCACTCTCGCTCCCCCTTGTGCCTCTTTCACCCCCATGTACTTCACTCTACCCCTTGTGCCTCTTTCACCCCATGTACTTCACTCTCTCCCCTTGTGCCTCTTTCACCCCCATGTACTTCTCTCTCCCCTTGTGCCTCTCTCCCCCATGTACTTCTCTCTTTCTCTCCCCCTTGTGCCTCTCTCTCTCCCGTACCTCTTTTTCACTTTCCTGCACTGCCGACATCCGGAGCGCAACCACTCCAAACGCGGAGGCGCCGCGTGGAGTGTGCAGGGGTTTTCTTCCTCTGTCTGGGCGCCAGTTTTAAACTGGCCTCAGAACAGAGGAAGAAAATACCTGCACGCTCCACGCGGCGTCTCCGCATTTGGAGTGGTTGCGCTCCGGATGTCGGCAGTGCAGGAAAGTGAAAAAGAGGTACGGGAGAGAGGCACAAGGGGGAGAGAAAGAGAGAAGTACATGGGGGAGAGAGGCACAAGGGGAGAGAGAATAATTATAGAAGAAGCCCTCGGCCGGCCCCTGGGAAGCCCAGTGCTGGCGGCCTACCGGGATTTTTCCCGGTATCCCGGCAGGCCAGTCCGGCCCTGAATGAGTTACATATGGTTATAGTCAGGAGAGCTGCAAGAACAATATTTTGGCTAACTAGTAAGTAATCAGAAGGGTTTTGCTCACAAAAGAGGTAAGGTGGAATCACTGATTTTAATTGCATTATACTAAATACACATTCACATATTGTAGGCAGATAGGGATGTGCCTGAATCTGGGGTGCCTTGATGGCATACCAGCCAACTGTCCTAAATTACGCGGGACAGTCCCAATTTTAGGGTCCAAACCTGCTGTCCCGAGATAAGACTTAAATCATTTGTAATGTTTTTTAAGGGCTACAATATAAAATAAAATTATTTTCAAGCACTACTATCCCTTTAACTTATCTGCATTTTTCCGTATGACTTGGATTTTTTTTTTCAACTTCCATCTGCACATAGTAACGTTCTTAATTACTATGGGGAAGCGTGTGTGTGTTTTGATGTTCTTATTAATGCTCTCAGTATAAGACTGCAGCTCTCCCACAGTCCTATAAATCAGTTTAGTGCATGGATAGATCTATGTTTGTTAATCTGATGTGTCTGGTTTGAATTCCAACATACAGGAAACCCACGTTTTGTTAAGTGAGGGGAGAAAAAAAATCAGCATTCTGCTATAGCTTCTTGTTTTATACATTACAGCCTTGTATTCTCATTTCTCTGGAATTTATTTTGTTAAATGTTGTAAGAGGGGAAATTCTTTTATGCAAGATTTTTTTTTTTTTGCTTTATTTAACTCCTTGGATGCTAGGAGATGCATTGCTAGGTACACTACCAAACACAGTCTTAAGTAAAGGACACAAAGACATAGGTTCCTGACTACCCCTAGCATGCTCCAGTAGCTAAAGAGTTAATATCCATTTGCATGGATGACCCCATACCTCCCAAGTGTCCCTCTTTGATACCCAAATCCCTCTGTCCCAGCCTGGCGTTCCTGTGTTTAGGAGATCAGACTGTGTGGTGTGTATAGAAGTGTATCACATTGCCGCACAACTATAAAACTCACATTAATGTTTAAATAAATATCACTATATGTGTTTATAAATTAGTCTGTGTAAATAAAATACTTTGGTCTTACTCTAAATATCTTATTCAGTTACACAGAGTGTCAGCAAGTTGTGAAATAACCTAAAACATTCTTGGTAATGCCCCGCCCACCAACCACTCCTCCAGCAACACCCCCTAAAGCAAAAAGTGTCCCTCTTTGGCTATTTGAAATGTTGGGAGATATGTGATGGGCATACCTGGGAACTTTTGAAACAGGGCTTCCCGGAGGGTAACCCTGTCAGTGCCCAGGGGGAGGAAAATTATGCGAATCGCATCATAAAAGGGGCGGGGCTTAGTCATGGGGGGCGGGACAAAAAAAAAACACAAAACCCCCCTGCAAAATGGATGTAAGAGGGTAGTATGGAGCACAAGTGGGCAGAGTTCCTACTTAAAGGGATAGTAATACTTCATTTTAACTTTATTTTGTAGGCATTAAAAAAACATGAAGAATGATATGTCTTATCTCTCAAACCTTTATGGTTTAAGAGATATTCACAAACAAAGTATACCCCCTGTTCAACCAGAGCAGAAGGGAGGTGCCCAGGTAGACTGCAGAGAGGGACGATCTTCAATTAAGATAAGGGAAAAAGCTGAAAAACTTGTCAAGGGGGGCAAGGGCTTTCATTGTTTTTATACAAAGAAGACTGTCCCCTTCTGTTATCTGTCTGGTCTTACAACCACAATCACATCTGAGAAGAGATGGCTTACACTAGGTAAAAGGGGTGGGAGGGGAAACTTTACTTGTGAATATCTCATAAACCATAAAGGTTTGAGAGATAAGACTTATATCATTCTTCATGTTTTTTTAATGCCTACAAAATAAAATAAAGTTAAAACAAAGTATTACTATCCCTTTAAACTCTGCCCATCCGGTGATTCACACATTGCCCTGGAGACCCAGTAATTTGGAAATTTGAAATCCGGAGTCTCTGGGGCAAAACTGGAGAGTTCCCAGGTATGTTGATGGGGCAGGCAAGCTTTCCATGCCTTTGGCCAAAACATGACACTAAACCCTACTGTTTTATTTCTAACAAGTCATAGCTCTTCAAAGAACTTTTAATACTGTACAGCTGTGAGACATCACTTCTTATACACTCACAAGATCAGCAGGACGTCTGCCTTTCTGGTAGAAATGTCACAAGTGTGAGCAATAAATAAGCATTAAATTGGTGTAAATCACAGATTAGAAACACTGGACTCTCACCCTGGGAATGTGACCCTTCACCCTGAGAGTCCCCAGGTATGCTCTACACACATATACTAGAAGGGGTCAAATCCATAAAGAACATTAACAGGTGGGGAAGCTCATAACCGGTTAACCTTTTAATGCCCAGCACATATAATATGGGGTAGAGATTACACTTAGGAACCAAAGTCTGCCCCTAGCGAATATTAACAGATTTAATTATAAAGTTACTTATATTTACATGAAGACGTTTGAAGTGAAAATTAAATGTCTCATCACAAACACCAAACCCAGGGATCTGTTCATGAAGTGAAATCTGACACGTCCACCTGTGTCCCTATTCGTGTCCCTCACTGAGCTTACCTACCACTAAATGCCCACAACACAGGGAAGCTGTATAATCACCGGCTCTCAGGTCAAGCTCATGGGCGCCGCCATATTGTCATGTGACAGGTCAGGTGCGAGCCATTCATTGGCCGGGACAGCGGGTGGAACGCAGCGCTCCGAGTGACACGCTACGTCTATGACGCCAGAACGCCTCCGGCGCCATGTTTAGTTCTGTCAGTATATTACAGCCCTAACCACTAGGGGGAGAAATGAGCCGCACGGCCAGCCGCACTGGTGCTGCGGCGCCATATTATCGTAGTTTTTATAAAGCGAGGTTCAGCGGCCATCTTTGTGTAGTCCTGCTCGCTCATCTCTGTCACAGCAGTCAAGTACCACAAAGACGTGTAATGAATGGACATATTCAGTGTGAACAGCAGTTAATGTAAATCCGGGTAATATTACAGTTTCCACAGCTGTGTAGCACAGTGAGGGGTTATATTAACCGAACGACACAGCACCTCCCAGTAAAGATTTGTATTATCCGCCTTCCAGTCACAGACGCGCATTCTCGCGATATTTATCAGGCTAGTCACGTGATAAGTGCAGGTTTCAGCCTTGCGAGTAGTCAGGCTGGTGTCCGCCATTTTGTTGGTGGGATAGTTTCACATTTGTAGCTGTAGACTAATCATTCTGTAAGGGCCATATTAACCACTTCGCTACCGAGGAGATAAGTGACAAGCGATATCTTGTGTGTGCACCTCTGCTGGTCTAATGATGACAATGGTTGGTGCTTTTCTGATGTCATTCAGTAAACCGTGCCTCCCAAGTGTTCCTATTATAAGGGCTATCACATCTGGGAACAAGGTTTTACCCAAATCTCAGGGTGGAGGGGCAGATTATCACAGATGAGACAGCCCAGTGTTAACTACAATCTTATATGCACCAATTAACTGCATATTTATTACCTACGTTGCTGCATGTGTATTAGAAAAAACAGAGCTATAGGTCCTGCTTCTCTTATGTATGACCAGACAGTGAAAAGTGTAAGTTATATCATGTTATGGTTCCCTGAGGACCGATCATCTCACTCCTAGTGAGAGCTACATCTCCTCACATCTATGTTCTGGGGAAAGAATACCTCCCAAGTGTCCCTCTTTAGGAGGGACAGTCCCTCTTTTAGACCTAAATCACCCTGTCCCTCTTTCCACCCTGATGTCCTCTTTTAGGAGATCAGATTGTGTGGTGTGCATATAAGCGTATCACACTGCTCTACAGCAATACAACTCATATTATTGTTTGTTTAAATGTAAGTATATGTGTTTATAAATTAGTGTATGTAAATAAAATACTTTGGTCTTGTTCTAAATCATTTATTAGGTTACACAAGGAGGTGTCAATAGGTCATGAAACAGCCTAATAATTCCTGGTAATGCCTAGCTCACCAGCCATGCCCCCAGAAAACACATCCTAAAACACAAGTGTCCCTCTTTGGTAATTTGAAATGTTGGGAGGTATGGGGAAGTTTAAGGATTAATATTTCAAGTGTCTCAGGGCTGGCTCCTTATGTCCTCAGAAATGGGGATTATTCCTCCTGGAGACACAAACCCCTCTGTCCCTCTTTCCACGCTGATGTCCCTGTGTTTAGGAGACAAAACTGATTAGTAGTAATGTGAGGACAGCCTAGCTGGCCTCACCTTTATACAACCTCACCTGCCAGGTGTAAAAATCCTCACCCCCTACCTTTCCCGCCGGCCATGGAGGGCCCAGCGTGCACCATCATTTGTTCTGCACTTCCCCTCTTGCATGCTAGACCCCCCATTGTCGCCATTTTTATGTGCCTGGGGGGCGAGCACCTTAACAAGGCTCGCTCCCAGGCAGTCACTTGCTTTTACCTTAGGAGACCAGACTGTGTGGTGTGTATAAAAGTGTATCACATTAAATCCCTCTGTCCCACCCTGGTGTCCCTGTGTTTAGGAGATCAGACTGTGTGGTGTGTATATAAGTGTATCACCCTGGTGTCCCTGTGTTTAGGAGATCAGACTGTGTGGTGTGTATATAAGTATATCACCCTGGTGTCCCTGTGTTTAGGAGATCAGACTGTGTGGTGTGTATATAAGTGTATCACCCTGGTGTCCCTGTGTTTAGGAGATCAGACTGTGTGGTGTGTATAGAAGTGTATCACCCTGGTGTCCCTGTGTTTAGGAGATCAGACTGTGTGGGTGTGTATATAAGTGTATCACCCTGGTGTCCCTGTGTTTAGGAGATCAGACTGTATGGTGTGTATATAAGTGTATCACCCTGGTGTCCCTGTGTTTAGGAGACCAGACTGTGTGGTGTGTATAGAAGTGTAACACCCTGGTGTCCCTGTGTTTAGGAGATCAGACTGTGTGGTGTGTATATAAGTGTATCACCCTGGTGTCCCTGTGTGTAGGATATCAGACTGTGTGGTGTGTATATAAGTGTATCACCCTGGTGTCCCTGTGTTTAGGAGATCCAACTGTGTGGTGTGTATATAAGTGTATCACCCTGGTGTCCCTGTGTTTAGGAGATCGGACTGTGTGGTGTGTATATAAGTGTATCGCCCTGGTGTCCCTGTGTTTAGGAGATCAGACTGTGTGGTGTGTATATAAGTGTATCACCCTGGTGTCCCTGTGTTTAGGAGATCAGACTGTGTGGTGTGTATATAAGTGTATCACCCTGGTGTCCCTGTGTTTAGGAGATCAGACTGTGTGGTGTGTATATAAGTGTATCACCCTGGTGTCCCTGTGTATAGGAGATCAGACTGTGTGGTGTATATAAGTGTATCACCCTGGTGTCCCTGCGTTTAGGAGATCAGACTGTGTGGTGTATATAAGTGTATCACATTAAATCCCGCTGACCCACCCTGGTGTCCCTGTGTTCTTAGTTGAACGTCTCTGACTGCCAAATTGTATCAGCAACAATGTAACTATTTAATGACCACCCTGGGTGCCGGCTGTTAATGACCAGGGAGCTTTTTATTTATTTATTTTTTTGTCTGCAATGAATTCTGGATGGCAGAGCGCTGTGTACGCTCTTTGCCATCCCAGAATTCCATGAGGTGCCAGAACAGTCACCGGTCCTTAATGCAAATCCACCGGTGACGGTTCTGGCATATTTAAAAATGGACATACAAAATGTGAGAGGCTTCTGAGGACGAACAGACAGCACAATGACCTGTTCTCCTGCTAGTCACCTCTCAGAAGCATCACGTTTTAGCTCTCTAGTGCCATTACAGAGGAGTATTTTCAACATACATATTAGACTAATCCCACCCAAAAGGGCAATCCAGTTCTAAAATGGTGGGCAAGTCCCCTCTGCACAGTAACACAGCCTAACCCTAGATGTTCTTTTCTGCCTAGCTGGGCCTCGTCAATGAGGTGCAGTTGGATTCCCTAGCCACTAAGAGCAAGGGGTTCATGTTTGGATTAACCTTCACTGTTTTGGAGACCTGTAAGAGTTTTTAAAATAACATACAGAAGTGAGAGGCTTCTAAGGACGAACAAATAGCACAATGGCCTGTTCTACAGCTAGTCACCACTCAGAAGCATCACGTTTTAGCGCTCTCTGTAGCTCGTCTGGGGTTAGCTGGTGTTCCCGTGCAGAGTGGACTTGCCTATCATTTTGGAACTGGTCTTCCCTTTTGGGCGGGATTAGTCTGACATGTATGTGGAAATTTCTTCTCTGCAATGGCATTAGAGAACTAAATCGTGAAGCTTCTGATCAGTGACTAGCCATAGAACAGGCCATTGTGTTATTTGTTCATCCTTATAAACCTCTTACATTTTGTATATTGTGATGGTACCAGTGGACCCCACATCTGGGTGTCCCCGTCAGTCGCTGCTTCCTTCAATCCTGAGCAAGGCTGCTCCACTAGAATATCACAATTTTACCCACAGTCACCAGGCAAGACTAGTGTACTTGGTTAGAATCAGAACCACCATCGCCCTTATCAAGATAAGTATGCAAATTAGGGCTTGAAAAATAGACATTCTTAACTGGCTCATAAATAACCTCCCCTGATTGGTCAAGGAAGCACAGCAGGAATCAATTAACATTCCTTAGCACAGACCTGGAGTATATTGGAAGCAACACCCAACCCCCACTCCAGCTACCAAATCCCTTTACAGAATTTATAGTATGACACCCCACATTATTACATTATACCACACAATATACAATACAATGAGCACTATTTCAACTGTTATAGTCCTGGAGGTGAACGTCACCACATGTCCCTGTGCTGATTCCCCCAATCAGTCCAAGGGCAGTCCTTTTCTGTGACACCCTGTGCCCATGAAGCAACACAGGGTAACTTAGACCCACGAGGGGACTGGGACGCCAGGAAAGCCGCTTCCCGAGTCCATAGTCTGTAGGAAAGGGGCTGGCTCTCAGGCTCCTCCAGGAGCCAAGGGCACGGTGGTTCCGTGACATATATATTTTGAAAACTCTTACGGGTCTCCCTAAGAGTGAAGGGTAATCCACATATGGACCCCTTTCTCTCAGCGCCTAGGAGTCTAAATGTATCTCACTGATGCATGGCAAGGCTGAAATTTATGTCTAGGGTTAGTGTGTGTGTTTCTGTGTAGAAGTAATTTACTAGTCTTTTTGAAATTGTATCTCCTTTTTGAGGGGAATTCGTTAATATGAATTTGGACATTTCTTCTCAGTATTGACACTAGAGAGCTAATATGTGATGCTTCTGAGTGGTGACTAGCTTTGGAACAGGCCATTGTGCTATTTGTTTGTCCTCAGAAGCCTCTCACATTTTGTGTGTATATTTTGAAACCTCTTAGAGGGTCTCCCTAAGAGTGAAGGGTAATTCAAATGTGGACCCCTTGCTCTCAGTGCGTATGGAATCCAGCTGCACCTCACTGACAAGGCCAAAATGTACGTCTGTGGTTAACTGGTGTTCCCCGCAGAGGGCACTTGGCCATTGTTTTGGAACAAGTTGCCTTTTGGGTGGGATTGGTTTAATATGTATGTGGACATTTCTTCTCTGTAATGGCACTATATAGCTAAAGTGTGATTGTTCTGAGTGCTGACTAGCTGTAGAACAGAGAAAAGTCAGAGATGCTCAACTAGGCTCATGAGCTAGCAAATACATGCAAGAAGCTCACAGGGACTGTGTCCTCGCACCCAGGGTGCAATCTCTTTTAGCTCACTATTGTCATACACAGAGGGGAAATCTTCTGAAGCGTATTATACTGGTTCAATCAAATGACATTCTAGCCAAGACCTCTCTGAATAAGGGAAACAGCTGGCTCTAGACATACATTTTTGTCTTTCTCAGACCCTGTCAGTGAGATGCAGCTGATCTCTCTAGGCACTGTGAGCAAGGGGTCCATATCTGGATTTCCCTCATTACTCTTAGGGTGACAAACCACAAGAGAAATTTGTATATGTAGAGAGAAAAGGCAGAGATGCTCAACTAGGCTCATGAGCTAGCAAATACATGCAAGAAGCTCACTAGGACTGATTACACTCTGGGTGCGAGGGCTCAGTCCCAGTGAGCTTCTTGCATGTATTTGCTAGCTCATTAACTTAGTTGAGCATCTCTGCCTTTTCTTTCAACATATGCAAATTGCTCTTGTGGTTGGTCACCCTAAGAGTAATGAGGGGAATCCAGACATGTACCCCTTGCTCATAGTGCCTAGAGGGATCAGCTGCACTTCACTGCTATGCCACAGTATGGCAGACATGTACAACTGGGGTTAGCTGTTTTCTTTATTCAGAAAGGGTTTGTCTGTCATTTTGTGGCTGGACTGTCATTTGGTAGGACCAGTATGATATGCTTCTGAAGACTTTCTTCTCTGTGTATAGCACTAGTGAGCTAAAAGATATCAGGCTGTTTATATGAAGTTATCCAAAGGGTTAAAACAGAGAACCACTCAGGTTGGATTTCTTCACTTAAATAGGCAAATGACAATATAATAAATTGAGAACTTTATCTTTAATATGTATTGACACGCTACTTCACAGTAACGAATTGATCACAAAATCAATCCTTCTTATTTGTGCAAAAATATATATATTTTATTAAAATACAATATACTATATATATAACAAGTATCAGTAACAATGAAATATATAAGTGATTAGCAATTATAATAGGTATATAGAAAACCAAACCACACTTATTACCATGAGGATTACCAGCGGTGCAAGGGTTAATCACAAATAGGTATATTCAGAGGTATTAATAACAATAATTTCATTCAGTAGCATAGAACAGGTTAATTGATTCTTACAATTAATATAATACAGTTGGCTGCAGTGTCTCTTAATACTTCTGCCCCAGAAACTGTACAGACTATGCCAATTATGATGTAAGGGTATTGTGAGATGAATTAAATAATTCCTCTAACAATTCCTTGTATCATATATCAATAATAATCAGATTTAGGGAATAACTGGAATAGAATCCCAGATTTGAATCAATATAATTTAATTTTATGGCAGAACGGAGGCTCCATATTATGCATTTAACTTTCTCCACTGCTTCCTATTAGCAGCAAAGGTTTCTTTATTTCAAATACAACAGAAAAACTTTTCCATCACCATAGCAACCCCCCCAGCCAATCACATTGAAACCCCAGTCATAAAAGGTATTACAGTTTCCCATAACTCCCTCTTTCTTTGCTGCTTCCAGAGAAGATAAGTACCAATTATATCTTTTCACTAAATAAATCTTTAAATTAAATATTGTCTCTTATTCAATATATATGTTAAGCTCTTGTTTTCTTGATTTAATTACATTCCCTAACAAGAGTTATAAGGTACTCTTTGTTTTATAGTGTTAGGAAAGTTCTCCTTATTCTTTACCCTTTCCTTATCTCTTACTTGTTCAGAGGATTTTGTCCCGCTTCGCTTTTGTCAGTTTTCTTCCTATCTGTGACCGGTTCTCTTTTTTCTCTATCAGCGGCGGCTGTTTCAGCTCTCGCATAGCGCGGCCATTTACTTCATTGTGTGTGGCCGCGCATGCGTGACTCTCCTCAGAGGGACGGCGCGTTCGGCTGACTAGCGCCATTTTCCCATCGCGGTTCAATAAGGTTGCTGTGTGACGTTGGCGAGTATTTTCTAAGCTATTCTCTTTTTTATTTATATTTACTCCTTCTGCAAATATGTCCTCTTCTGAGGGTGAGGGCTCTGAAGGTCCGATATTTCAATCGGCTCAATCCCCAAAGCCCACAGATTCTTCTCCTGTCAGAGGAGAGACTCAACCTGGTGGTTCACACACCTTTTTCCCTGGGTCAGCTCAGTTTTCTAAATTTGTAGAGCATTCTATGCAGTCTGCTCTTCAAAAGTTATCTTCTCTCTAATTGAATCCTTTTCCATAGCAATTAAAGGGACAGGATCATTAGAATCAAATAATCTTGAACAGTCTAATTTTCTATCTTCAGGTATTTCTAATAATATTTCTGCACCTGCTATTCCAGCTAGTTCCCATTCTAGCTCTCATGAAGACACGGCTCGCAGTGGTGGTAAATGTAGCCGCAAACGACGCCATGTCTCCATTAATAGTCCCATCAGGACTGATGCAAATATGTCTTTGGCTGTTAATTCTCCTGAACAGTGTGGCTTAGTCCCCACACCAGATTCTCCCCCCCAGAGGATACCAAAGGGGGTGATAAGAACCTGAGGAGGTTACCACCTAAGAAAAACCTACGGAGATTAAAACCTGACTCCTATTATTCTTCCTCTACTGAGGATTCTTCAGATGAAGACTGGTCACCATCTTATGACGAAGATGGGGATTCGAATGGGCCTCTAGCAAAGAAACAAAAATCTATGGTAAAAAACCCTACTGATGTGCCTTCCACATCCACAGTGTCTCCGCTCCTTGATGCTAGTGGGGATCCCATGTTTGATCCGGACGGCATCAAACATCCCCGTTCATCAGAGTGGACACCTAGACCTCATGTAGCTAAATACCTTGAGAATTGGGTGCGGAAACCTATCAGTAGGATTACTAGATCCAAACTACGGGCGGAATGTCCCCGACCTGTAATTGCCAATAAGGTTTGCGAGACCCCTGAGCTAGACCCAAAAATGGTCCAATTTATTGCCAAATCGGGCAAAGATCCCGAAAAGGGGTGGATCAAGCGCTCAAATCATGCCAAGACAAACTCCTTGATTCTTTAGGACCCCTTACTAAGATATTTGAATTATCAGAGGAAGCTCTGCTAACTAAATCTCCAATTGATGTCCACGTTCTTCGTGGGTGGGTCCAAAGAACAATTTGTATGATTGGCAACGCCAATTCGGCAATTGCTTCAGAAAGAAGGCGGTCATTACTTTTAAGAATTGATCCAAAATTAGCAGACATGGCAAATTCTGAACCTGGCCCTTCAGCCAAAGGTCAATTGTTTGGGGATAATTTTATCAAAGACTTAGGGAAGTTTGTGTCTTCCTTCACGGCCTTAGATAAGGCTCAAACTTCTTTAAGGAAAGTTTTCCGGCCAAATATTTTTGACAGAGCCGGGAGAGGCAGGGGCCGCTCTCCCGGCAAGGCTGGCCAACGCCAACAGCAACAACAACAATTTCAGGCTCCCTTCTTTTCCAATTTCCGGGGACAGACCCCGCCAATTTCCAGAAATCAAAGTCCTTTCTTCCCAACCCGTGGCAGACCTTGGAGAGCGAGATCGGGTCGAGGATACTCTCGAGGTCGTCCCTTTTCAGGTGAGTATGTGGCCTCAAATCCTTTCTTCCCCAGTTCAGGTGGGAGGCAGATTAGCACATTTTTTCCACCACTGGTGCAATCTGACTGCAGATCCGTGGATTCTACAGACAGTGCAGGGGTTTCAAATAGAGTTTTTCAGACTCCCTTGTCAACTGCAATTTCCTCCCCCTCTCCATTTTTCCAAGACAGATATTGCTTTAGTAGACCAGGAGCTTTCCTCTTTGCGAGAAAAAGGGGCAATCGCGCCTTTTTCCGGAAGTCGCGACGGTTTCGTCAGCAACATTTTCCTAGTCCGGAAAAAGGAAGCCGGTCTTCGACCGGTGATCAATCTTTGGACCCTCAACGAGTGTGTCCTATATCGTCATTTCAAGATGGAGGGCATCCATCTTCTTCGGGACCTTCTCCTTCCGGCAGACTGGATGGTGAAAATCGATCTGCAGGATGCATACTTGACGGTTCCTATGGACCCTTCGTCCCAAGTTTATCTTCGTTTTCTCTGGCGAACCTCGATCTGGCAGTTCACCTGCCTTCCTTTTGGGTTGTCATCTGCGCCCTGGTGCTTCACGAAGCTAATGAAGCCAGTAGTCGCCCATTTACGCAGTCGAGGTTTCCGTCTTATCATTTATTTGGACGACATGTTGATCATGTCACAAGACCCCAAAATCTTATGCGACCACTTAGATTACACGATTCGGTTGCTCCTCAGTCTGGGTTTCCTGATCAACTGGGAAAAGTCTCACTTGTTTCCGTCCCAACGTTTAGAATTCTTAGGTTTCATGGTAGACTCCATAGATGCCTCCCTGAGTCTCCCAAGATCAAAGATCAAGAACATTCGCAAGGAGATTCGCCAAGAGCGAATTTCGTTACGTCTTCTGGCTCGGGTGGTGGGTCTCCTGGCCGCATCCATCCAAGCCATATTTCCGGGACCCCTACACTATCGGGCCCTTCAACGTCTCAAGGCTCGGCATCTGCGCAGAGGATTAAGTTATACCGACGTTATCGCCCTTTCTTCCGATGCTCGAGAAGAACTACTTTGGTGGCTCAAACACCTAGATGCATGGAACGGCAGAGCCATTTTTGGAGTCACCCCAGATTTAGTTATAGAGTCGGACGCCAGCCTTTTAGGTTGGGGTGCTCGTTTAGGAAATCTTTCGACTGGCGGCAAATGGTCTCCAAAGGAAGCTTCTCTTCATATCAACTGTCTAGAGCTTCTGGCAGGATCCTTTGCCCTAAAGAGTCTAGCCAAAGATCGTGTACATTGTTGCATACTGCTGAAGATGGACAACGTCTCAGCAGTACGATACATCAACAAATTAGGTGGAACGAAATCCAAACCTTTGGCAGATTTAGCCAAGGAGTTTTGGCATTTTTGCCTGGATCGGGACATCAAGATAATAGCAGAACACTTACCTGGTCTGTCCAACGTGGTGGCGGATTGGAATTCAAGATATTTAACCGATCTCAGCGATTGGATGCTCCATCCCAGTGTCTTTGCAGCCTTACATCGAATCTGGGGTCCGTTTGGCATAGACCTTTTCGCTTCTCGTCTGAATCGTCAGTTTCTTCCTTTCTTCAGTTGGCGTCCGGATCCGGAAGCTTTGGCGACGGACGCTTTTCTCCAATTGTGGACTCCGGGGATAAACTATGCGTTTCCCCCTTTTGCGATGATTCCTCGGACTCTTGTAGGAATTCGCCGGCAAGGGGCGACGGTAGTGGTTGTGACACCATTGTGGCCGATGCAACCATGGTTCCCCGTTCTTCTGGAACTGTCTGCAGACTTTCCACGTCTTCTGCCAGTATTTCCACACCTCTTATCCGATCCTTCAGGCGCTCCTCACGATCTGATATTATCCGGGGATCTACAGCTCATTGCATGGTTCCTTTCCGGGGTACCTCAGAGAACTCAGGATTTTCAGATTCGGCTCAAACTCTTTTGGCAGAATCATGGGCACCAGGAACTAGAAACATGTATAGATCAGCCTGGTCAGCCTGGAGTCGTTGGTGCATGGAACGGGACTTGGATCCCGTTTCAGCATCTCCAGTAAGTGTAGTGAATTTTCTATCCTATTTATTTGATTCAGGCAAAGCATACCGTACCATTAATTCTTATCGCTCAGCCATTTCCGCGAGTCATGCTCTGGTTGATGGCATTCCAATAGGTCAATCTGTTCTTGTTTGTCGACTCATGAGAGGAATTAGGTTTTCTAGACCCCCTCAATCTCGTTACCAAACCCTCTGGAATGTGAACATTGTGCTTCATTTCCTAGAAATTTGGCCTTCAAATGACCAATTATCTTTAAAACAGTTGTCGGCAAAACTTACCATGTTACTATGTTTGGTTTCCTTTAAACGAGTGTCGGATGTAAGAGCTCTTGACTATCATTCTCGCTCATTTACTCCACAAGGTGTTCAGTTTCGGATTTCACGTCGTACAAAAACAGGAGTTAGAGTAGTGTTTTATCCGGTTCTTCCTTCCCAACCTCAGTTGTGTGTCGTCCGGTGTTTACAGGAATATGAGCAACGAACAATTTCTTTTCGTTCCCCTTCTTTTTCTCAACTTCTCATCTCGTTTCGAAAACCTCACCTTCCGGTTTCATCAGCGACTCTGGCCCGTTGGGTCCGGTGGGTGATGCAGTTAGCAGGCATAGATATGTCTTTATTTGGAGCTCACTCCACTAGAGGGGCTATGGCTTCTAAAGCAATACAGTCTGGTAGTCGCTTAGAAGATGTCCTTCGGGCCGCGGATTGGTCCAGGGAATCTACTTTTAGAGAGTTCTACCATAAACCTATTGATCATGTGGTTCATAATGTAATTTCCCATTTGTGATATTTTGATATTTGATATTTTATGCTTTAAACTTGCATAATATGGAGCCTCCGTTCTGCCATAAAATTCGTGGATTTTCCTAACAGTGTGTGAAGGAAAGTCAGAATTTTATTAAGACACGGAGGCGAATATTATCCCTCCCTTTATTACCCCCCCTTTCTCATGTTTGTTTTTCTTTCCAGGTTAAAGATTAACTGTACAGATTGGTGTCCACAGACGTTGCTGGATGTACAGTGAATGATTCATCGGTTTTTCAAGTTTTCCTGGTTGTCGAGATTCTTCAGTGCGTTCCAGTTCCAATGGTCGTTTCAAGCTTCAAGATAGAAGTCAGCAAGCAAGAAAGAGGGAGTTATGGGAAACTGTAATACCTTTTATGACTGGGGTTTCAATGTGATTGGCTGGGGGGGTTGCTATGGTGATGGAAAAGTTTTTCTGTTGTATTTGAAATAAAGAAACCTTTGCTGCTAATAGGAAGCAGTGGAGAAAGTTAAATGCATAATATTCGCCTCCGTGTCTTAATAAAATTCTGACTTTCCTTCACACACTGTTAGGAAAATCCACGAATTATATATTGAATTCAATATTTCTTACCTCTGAATAAAATATATAAATTGCAATTAATATAGTCAATCAAAGATTATACAAATAATCTACCAGAATTAATCCAGTAACATATGTCTAGTAATGCAACATATATCATAATTTTGACTACAGCAACATATATAAAACCTATAGGCACTCCAAGGGTTAATCCACTCATTTAAAACAGATGCCACACCCAGCAGTTATTTTGTCTATTGAGATAATACCTCTAATTTACAAAATATAAGCCTAGCACATATACAAAGAACTTTAGAATGCACACCACAAATAAATAGACCAACAGCAGTTAGACAGTTAATAATGAATTCCAAGAATTCCCTTGATGAAATATCAGCTATTATAATTTTACCAGAAACACAATATTCTAGACATACCAAAATTATATTAACCAATATACACAAGGTTAAATATATCTCACTGCTATCTCTATTTTATGATCTATCTGGTAATTTATAACAATACATTAATTAATTAATTCTGCGTAATTTCTTAATGACTATGCTAAATATAGCAGATTATAATATTTTCCATAAAACTGACCAGGCTTCTATGGACAAATATGTATATATATAATTTTCCTCAAATATTGAGGAAATATACTTATTTTGAAATTAGGCAGAATTAGAATAAATAAAATATAATTACCAGGTAAATCAGTGTGGATTCTTGAAGTTATTAGGTGTTGTCAGGAATTTAATCAGCAGAGCCTTCTTTTGCCAGGAATCTAAAAGTTGTCATAAGTTTTCCTCATGAGGCAAGAAGCCCTCAGGAGTTTTCTTTTTCTGGAAGTGAAGGCCCTGAACTCAGAGTATTTGTCACCCAATTGCAGGAATCCTGCAAGAGAGGGAGTGCTAGGGTGCGTCGCTGGGGTGCGAAGCTGGTCGTGCGTTGACTGCCTATTGTCAGACCTTGCTGCTGCTACGGCCGGTAGAGGTGCCCGCCGCAAGGCTGGATGACTAACCCCAGAGAAGCTGGAAGTCAGCCCTGGATGGCCTGACAATAAACAGCGTAAGCTTTCCTGCAGGGGAGAGTGCAGGCTAGGGAGTGAGGAGTAGAGTGCGTGGATAGAGAGCGTAGGCCACAATTGTAGCTGAAACTCTCCAAGGAATAAAGGTACAATAATACAAGAGTAGATTCCAGGAAAAAGGTCAGATGTATAGCTAAGACCCTTACTGTTCCACTAAACACAGGAGATACTCAGGATAAGTAGAAGCTATAGTCAAACTGGGTCATACACAGGTATCAGGACTGGAATTACTAGGCAAAAGCTTGGTCAAGGGTCAGGCAGGGTCATGCACAGGTATCAGGATTGGGCTGGCAAGGATAGCTCTAAAGGCTGGACAAGAGAAGCTACAGAGGTAGAAATCAGGGAGAGCAGGAGCTCAGGCAACAGCATCCACTTGGCTACAGAACACTGTAATAGTGCACTGCAGCCAGGGACTGGAGGAAAGATATAGGCGTCGGGCGTGACGTCATCCGCATGCCACACCCCACTAAACTACAGAAAAAGACCGAGCCGGCGCCGCCTTGCGCCAGTGCACAGCGGCTTCGGTTGGAGGAGGAATGGGAAGAGACGCCCGTCTGAGAATGTGGTGGAGGCAGAACGAAGCCCGCCAAGCACCGAGGTGGCGCGTGACAGCAGGCTCCGATGGGAGATAGAGGTGTGTGTGACACTGCCCCACCCTCAAGGAGCGCCTCCGGCGCTTAAGGAGCTGGTTTAGCGGGATGGGTGCGATGGAAGGCACGGACTAGAATGGGTGCGTGTACATCCGAAGAGCGGACCCAAGAACGTTCCTCAGGACCATAGCCCTGCCAATTAACCAGGTATTGAAGCCGTCCGCGGGTCTTGCGCGAATCAAGGATACTGTCAATGATGTACTCCTCTTCTCCGGCCACAGTGACAGGTGCCGGAGGAGATGGCGAAGCGGATGGTATAGCGGATGGTAAGTAGGCCTTAAGCAAGGACACGTGGAACACCGGATGGATACGTAGGTTCCTGGGTAAAGCCAATTTGTATGAGACAGGCGAGAGCCTGCGCAATACCCGGTATGGTCCTAGAAACCGAGGACCCAATTTATCCGACGGCTGAGCTAGGCGTATATGTTTGGTGGAGAGCCAAACCCGATCGCCGATCTGAAAGAGAGGTGCCAAGGACCAACGTCGATCTGCAGTGGCCTTTTGGCGTACCTGAGCTGACATCAGGGCGGTGCGTATGGAATGCCAATGGGTGGTTAGTGACTGTACCCTGTTTTCTACGGCAGGTAATAGAGAAGCTCCTGGCGACAATAGAAGAACCCTGGGATTATAACCCAAGGCAGCAAAGAAGGGAGAACACCCTAATGAGGAGTGCAAAAGGGAATTGTATGACAGTTCAGCCAAGGGTAAGAGGTTAACCCAGTTGTTCTGCCGGTGATTGCTGAAAGTCCGTAGAAAGTGTTCCAAATTCTGATTTAGTCGCTCTGTCTGCCCATTAGTCTGGGGATGATAAGCAGATGAATGATGAAGGGATATACCCAATCGAGCGCAAATGGACCTCCAGAATCTGGACAAAAACTGAGTGCCTCTATCCGAGGTTATATGCAGAGGTACTCCATGGTGACGTATGACTTCAGACAGAAAGATCTCTGCCAGGTCAGAGGCAGATGGCAGTTTGGACAAAGGGATGAAATGCCCCTGTTTGGAGAACCGGTCGATCACGACCAAAATCGTAGTCTTCCCTGTGGATTCTGGCAGGTCAACTATGAAGTCCATGGACAAATGAGTCCAAGGAAGAGAAGGCACCAGCAGAGGCTGTAGCAAACCCATAGGACGAATATGGGGTGTCTTCATACGAGCGCATAAATCACAGCTGGTTACCACTTTGTTTACATCAGAACGACAAGAGGGCCACCAGAAATAGCGAGTGAGGAGGTCGAAAGTCCGATCCACTCCTGGATGACCGGCCACCAGTGATTGATGTGCCCAGGATAACACCTCTGTGCGGTACTGTTCAGGAACAAACAGTTGCGTGGTATAGACACGGGAGGAAGGACCAGGTGTTTGGGTTTCACGGATCCTTTCCAGAGTGTCAGTGGATAAAGCGCCTAAGAACACGGAAGGCGGGATAATAGGTTCCGGATTGCTGGTAGGAGAAGACGCTATTTCATGCTGTCTGGACAATGCATCCGCTTTTTTGTTCTTAGAGCCAGGTATATACGATATGGT
Organism: Rhinophrynus dorsalis; assembly: GCA_037306005.1. Lineage (NCBI taxonomy): Eukaryota > Metazoa > Chordata > Amphibia > Anura > Rhinophrynidae > Rhinophrynus > Rhinophrynus dorsalis. The sequence goes on from JBBDGT010000270.1 coordinate 72,187, forward strand.
GTAATTGAATCTCGAAAAGAAAAGAGACCACCGGGCCTGCCGAGCATTCAGTCTTCTGGCCGAGGCCAGATAGGACAGATTGCGATGATCCGTAAGGATCCTGATGGGATGTGCCGAACCCTCGAGGAGATAGCGCCACTCCTGTAGGGCTAATTTAATGGCCAGTAGTTCCCTGTTGCCGGTGTCATAGTTCCTTTCAGCCGGAGAGAACCGACGAGAGAAGTAGCAACAGGGACGCAGTATACCAGAAGAACCTACCCGCTGTGAGAGTACTGCCCCAGCTGCGGTCTCAGAAGCATCCACTTCTACAACAAAAGGAGACGCAGGATCCGGGTAAGTGAGAAGAGGGGCAGAAGTAAAGGCCTGTTTGAGAGCCTAAAAGGCGTTGACTGCCTCTGGCGGCCAATTGCGTGGATCCGAGCCCTTACAGGTCAAGCGCACGATGGGTTGTATGACTGTGGAGAAATTTTTTATAAATCGTCTATAATAATTGGAGAAACCCACAAACCGCTGTACTCCCTTTACGGTCTGAGGTATCTGCCACTCCAGAACAGCACTGACCTTGCTGGGATCCATGGTCAGACCCGAGGCCAAGATGATGTAGCCCAGAAAGGGCAACAACGTTCTTTCAGAACTGCACTTCTCCAGTTTGGCGTACAACCGGTTGGCCCTTAGGCGAGCCAAGACAACAAGTACATGCTCCCGATGTTCCGCCAGGGATGCAGAAAAAAACAGTATATCTTCTAGATATACGATAACATACTTCAGCAGGAGATCTCAGAAAATGTCATTCACTAATGCCTGAAATACTGCCGGGGCGTTACACAGACCGAAGGGCATTACGAGATATTCGTAATGCCCAAAACAAGTATTGAAGGCGGTCTTCCACTCGTCTCCTCTGCGTATGCGTATTAGGTTGTAAGCCCCACATAGATCCAATTTGGTGAATACAGTAGAACCACGTAGCCTTTCCAAGAGTTCCGGTATGAGTGGCAAGGGATAGCAGTTTCTCCGTGTAATAGCATTGAGGCCCCTATAGTCAATGCATGGACGGAGAGAACCGTCCTTCTTGACAAAGAAGAAGCCTGCCCCAGTCGGAGAGGAAGAGGGACGGATAAACCCCCTGGCAAGGTTGTCCCGAATGTAAGCCTCTAGTGCCACAGTCTCAGGAAGGGATAAAGGATAAGTGTGACCTTTAGGTGGTGTGGACCCAGGCAAGAGGTCGATGGCGCAGTCATACGGACGGTGTGGTGGAAGTACCTCCACCTTGGCTTTGGAAAATACATCAGAGAAAGACTGGTACGGCACGGGTACCAAAGACGTCCCCTCAGTGGGTACAGACTCGACGGTCAGTGACGAGATGAGAAGGGCTGTAGGAGTATTGTGGGAAAAAACTACCGAAGTGGTAGCCCAATCGATCCTGGGGTTATTTCTCACCAGCCAGGGAAAGCCCAGGATGACCGGAGTCAAAGAAGAGTGAATGACATAAAATTCAATGGTCTCTACGTGAGCTGGAGGAACACGCAGTGTCAAGGGTACAGTCTTGTGAGTTATACGTCCAGAATCTAGAGGAGTACCGTCAACCACGACTATGCCGACTGAGGGAGTCTTGGATACTAAGGGAATGTCATGCCGGAGAGCGAAGGAATGGTCAAGAAAGGAGCTAGCGGCTCCAGAGTCCACCAGGGCCCTAACAGGAAGAGATCTAGAAGACCAGGACAGGGAAACAGGAATTGTCAGACGTTGAGCCGTCGTTGAGAAGAAGGACGTATGACTTAGAGGAATCCTCTCAGTTCTCCCTAAGTCCTGCCGTTTCCTGGCTTATTAGGGCAAAGTCTAGCTATGTGTCCAGACTGCCCGCAGTACAAGCAAAGACCTGAAGTACTACGTCTCGTTTTCTCCTCCTCTGTAAGGCGCATCACACGACCTATCTCCATGGGCTCCGGAGCGGACTCGTGGGCAGACGCAGACGGATGTGAAAACTTGGGTGGCAGACGTATCACGGGGCGCGCCAGTGGACGCCGAGTACGTTCTCTCTCTTGTCGTCTCTCCTGAATACGAGTCTCCAGCGAAGCACACAAGGCGATCAAACCTTCCAAGGAATCCGGAATAGGCCGGGTGGTTAGCTCGTCTTTCAGGCGTTTAGAAAGGCCCCGGCGAAACGCAGCTTTGAGAGCTCCATCCTCCCAGTCTGTCTCATAAGCCAGAGTACGGAACTCTATGGCGTACTGTGAGAAGGTTCGTTGACCCTGTTGCAGATCCAGAAGAGACGCCTCCGCCATAGCCTGTCTACCGGGTACGTCAAAAACAGAACGGAAGGCTGCGAGGAAATTGTCACAATCTTGCAGTAGGACAGATTGACGGTCCATCAGGGGAGAGACCCAGGCTAATGATGATAAAAGTCACTCTTGCTTGATCCGAAGCATAGGTCTCAGGTTGGCTCCTGAAGTGAAGGAAACACTGGTTCAGGAATCCGCGAAGGAGCTTGGAATCCCCTCGAATTTGTCAGGGAGTGGGATACGAAGGGACGAGGAAGGATTAGGAACAGAAAAAGACCCAGGATCAGAGGCTGCCAGTGTAGGAGACGGTCTAGGAGCCTCCAAGCGTTGCTGCATACGTTGCAGCATAGTGGTTATGGAATCCAGTTTGTGGTCCAGGCGCTGTATTTGAGAGGAGTGTTGTTCTAATACTGCCGCCTGTTGGACCACCGCATTGGATAGCTCAGAGGGATCGACCGACATCCTGGTTTGTGGCACTATTACTAATGTCACCCAATTGCAGGAATCCTGCAAGAGAGGGAGTGCTAGGGTGCATCGCTGGGGTGCGAAGCTGGTCGTGCGTTGACTGCCTATTGTCAGACCTTGCTGCGGCTACGGCCGGTAGAGGTGCCAGCCGCAAGGCTGGATGACTAACCCCAGAGAAGCTGGAAGTCAGCCCTGGATGGCCTGACAATAAACAGCGTAAGCTCTCCTGCAGGGGAGAGTGCAGGCTAGGGAGCGAGGAGTAGAGTGCGTGGATAGAGAGCGTAGGCCACAATTGTAGCTGAAACTCTCCAAGGAATAAAGGTACAATAATACAAGAGTAGATTCCAGGAAAAAGGTCAGATGTATAGCTAAGACCCTTACTGTTCCACTAAACACAGGAGATACTCAGGATAAGTAGAAGCTATAGTCAAACTGGGTCATACACAGGTATCAGGACTGGAATTACTAGGCAAAAGCTTGGTCAAGGGTCAGGCAGGGTCATGCACAGGTATCAGGACTGGAATCGCTAGGCACAAGCTTGGTCAAGGGTCAGGCAGGATCATGCACAGGTATCAGGACTGGAATCACTAGGCAAAAGCTTGGTCAAGGGTCAGGCAGGGTCATGCACAGGTATCAGGACTGGAATTACTAGGCAAAAGCTTGGTCAAGGGTCAGGCAGGGTCATGCACAGGTATCAGGATTGGGCTGGCAAGGATAGCTCTAAAGGCTGGACAAGAGAAGCCACAGAGGTAGAAATCAGGGAGAGCAGGAGCTCAGGCAACAGCATCCACTTGGCTACAGAACACTGTAATAGTGCACTGCAGCCAGGGACTGGAGGAAAGATATAGGTGTTGGGCGTGACGTCATCCGCACGCCATGCCCCACTAAACTACAGAAAAAGACCGAGCCGGCGACGCCTCGCGCCAGTGCACGGCGGCTTCGGTTGGAGGAGGAATGGGAAGAGACGCCCGGCTGGGAATGTGGTGGAGGCAGAACGAAGCCCGCCAAGCACCGAGGTGGCGCGTGACAGCAGGCTCCGACGGGAGATAGAGGTGTGTGTGACAGTATTTTGGCATTATATCGGCAATTTTTGCCTTATCAGTAATCCCCACCTCTTTCTAATGATTGGACAAAGATCCATCTCATTATACCGTGACATCACCAGTATGCCCTGATTGGATATTAATATATCCCTAATTATTCACGGAATGTGGATACCCCAGTCATGATGCTCTCAAGACTCTAGAGGGCACTCTTACTCTACTTAACATCTTACATATAATCAATTTTTATGTCATCAATGATGTATGTAAGAGGGCATTAAACATCATATAAATCTGCCATTTTTTCAGACGTTCTCATAGGGGAGGATCTTTCTCATAAGATAATCTTACATGCTAGGCACCAAAGCTGTCTGGCAAACTCTATTTATCACCATTACTGTCAGTTAGTTATTTCTCCTCCAATGATTATTCCTTTGTCTTAAAGATGAGAGAATCTGAACACATTTTAAACAGATGTTTTTCAGTTAATTTCTACTATTAGAGTTAACCCTCTATGCTCCCCCAGGACAAAGTCTCTGACAAAGAGATTGCACCCTGGCGTGAGAACACAGTCCCAGTGGGCTTCTTGCATGTATTTACTAGCTCATGATCCTAGTTGAGCATCTCTGACTTTTCTTTCTACATATGCAAATTGTTCTTGTGGTTGGTCACCCTAAGAGTAATGAGGGGAATCCAGACATGGATCCCTTGCTCACAGTGTGTAGAGGGATCAGCTGCACCTCACTGACAAGGCCCTATAAGGCAGAAACATACAACTGGGATTAGCTGTTTTCTTTGTTCAGAGAGGAATTGTCTGGCATTTCGTGGCTGGACTGTCATGTGGCAGGACCAGTATGATATGCTTCAGAAGATTTCTTCTCTGTGTATGGCACTGATGAGCTAAAATCTGTCGGGCTATTTATATGAAGTTATCCAAAGGGTTAAAACAGAGAGCCACTCAAGTTGGATTTCTTCACTTAAATAGGCAAATGACAATATAATAAATTGAGAACTTTATCTTTAATATGTATTGACACGCTACTTCACAGTAACGAATTGATCACAAAAATCAATCCTTCTTATTTGTGCAAAAATATATATTTTATTAAAATACAATATACTATATATATAACAAGTATCAGTAACAATGAGATATATAAGTGACTAGCAATTATAATAGGTATATAGAAAACCAAACCACACTTATTACCATGAGGATTACCAGCGGTGCAAGGGTTAACCACACATAGGTATATTCAGAGGTATTAAATAACAATAATTGCATTCAGTATCATAGAACAGGTCATTTGGTAAGACCAGTGTGATTTGCTTCTGAAGATTTCCTCTCTGTGTATAGCACTGGTGAGCTAAAAGAGATTGCACCCTGGGAGCGAGGACATAGTCCCGGTGAGCTTCTTCCATGTATTTGCTACCTCATGAGTCTAGTTGAGCATCTCTGACCTTTCTTTCTACATATGCAAATTGGTTTTGTGGTTGGGCACCCTAAGAGTAATGAGGGGAATCCAGACATGGACCCCTTGCTCACAGTGCCTAGTGGGATCAGCTGCATCACACCAATGAGGCCAAAACGTACGGCTGGGGTTAGTTGTCTCACTTGTTCAGAGAGGACTTGTCTGGCATTTCGTGGCTCAACTGTCATTTGGCAGGACCATTATGATATGCTTCAGAAGATTATCTCTGTGTAGGGCACTGGTGAGGTGAAAGAGATTGCACCCTGGGCACGAGGACACAGTCCCAGTGAGCTTCTTGCATGTATTTGCTAGCTCATGATCCTAGTTGAGCATCTCTGACTTTTCTTTCTACATATGCAAATTGCTCTTGTGGTTGGTCACCCTAAGAGAAATGAGGGGAATCCAGACGTGGACCCCTTGCTCACAGTGCCTAGAGGGATCAGCTGCACTTCACCGACGAGGCCTAAGAAGGCAGAAACGTACGTCTGGAGTTAGCTGTTTCTCATGTTGAGAAAAGACTTGTCTGGTATTTCGTGGTTGGACCAGTATGATATGCTTCAGAAGATTTCCTCTCTCTGTATGGCACTGGTGAGCTAAAAGAGATTGTACTCTGAGTGCTGGACACAGTCCCAGTGAGCTTCTTGTATGTATTTGCTAGCTCATGAGCCTAGTTGAGCATCTCTGACTTTTCTTTCTACATAGCTGTAGAACAGGCCCTTGTGTTATTTCTTCATCCTCAGAAGCCTCTCACATTTTGTATGTATATTTTGAAAACTCTTAGGGGGTCTCCCTAAGAGTGAAGGTTAATCAAGACGTAGTGTGATGAAACCGGAGGTTAAACTTTCATGTCCCTGTGCTATAGGAGGACTGTTAGATTACATGGACATTCCAGTAATACATCTGCTATGGATGTTTCCTGTCTCAAGTCCTTTGAGCTCAACCTCACCATCTATTGGTTGGTGACAAGCATAGCAGCATTGTTGGTGCACTGCCATCTACTGGTTGGTGATCTACATTGCAGCATTGCTGTGTCCCATGTGAGTATGCAAATATGTCACTGTTGTATTCTTGGATCTTCAGTTTCTCACCAATGTTTTCATTACTCTCCCATCCTACACCCCAAAATTGTTATACCCTTTTACGTTTGTTGTATGTCTTGTCGTCTGTATATTATGATATTTTGTTATATTCATGTCACCACAAGTTAAATGAAGGCTGTGAAAGGCTTGGTATTTCATTTAAATAAACTTAAGTGGGTTTTCTACTCCTGAGGAGGATGTTTGGGATTTGGGATTTGGGATTTGGGATTTGGGATTTGGGATTTGGGATTTGGGATTTGGGATTTGGGATTGATGACACCAGGCCTGTGGAACCAAAAACACCTTGTTAAAGCTGGTGTTGTTTTACCTGGGCAGTGGGGCAAGTTCCTGCCAGGAGGAAGCGTAGTTGTTGCAGAGGGGTTAGTGCCTGCCCAGCAGAAACTTTGCGGCAGAGGGGACGATGCCTGCTCTGTGGTGACCTGTTCCAGTGGGTAGAAGTGCGAGTCCCTACCCAGGTCACTGCTCCCCATTGGGCTGGCTGCACCTGGAGGTCTTCCACTCCGGGTGACCGCTCCTCCTCTGGGTGGTGCAGCTAGATCCAGTGGCAAACGGGCGAGGTCTGTCCGGTGGTCCTCTGAGGCTGGTCCGGTGTAAATGACCTGCTAGGCGCCCCCCTAACGCTACAGGGGCGGGTGCCTGCCGCGGGGGGCCGTCATAGTAGATCCCTTGCTCTCAATGCCCAGGGAATCCAACTTCACCTCACTGACGAGGCCTACAGGCCAAAACTGGCGTGTGGGGTTTGCTAGTTATCCCGTGCAGGGGGTCTTGGCCATTATTTTGGAACAGGTTACTTTTTGGGTGGAATCAGTCAAATATGCATGTGGAAATTTCTTCTCTGTAGTGGTACTAGAGAGCTAAAACGTGATGCTTCTGAGAGGTGGTTATCCATAGAACAGGCAGTTGTGCTATCTGTTCATCCTCAGAAGCCTCTCACATTTAGCTGGTATTTCCAGTACAAAGGGGACTTGCTATTGTTTTGGAAGTGGTCTTCCCCTTTGAGTTGGATTAGTCTAATATGTACGTGGAGATTTCTCCTCTGTAATTGTACTAAGCGCTAAAATGTGATGCTTCTGAGCAGTGACTAGCCATACAACAGGCAATTGTGCTGTTTGTTCATCCTCAGAAGCCTCTCACATTTAGCTTGTGTTCCCATGCAGAGAAGATTTGTCTGTCATTTTGGAAGAAGACTGCCCTTTTTGTTGGGATTAATTTAATATGTATGTGGAATTTTTTTCCTCTGTAATTGTACTAAAGAGAGAATTAAAACGTGATGCTTCTGAGCAGTAACTAGCTGTAGAACAGGCCATTGTGCTCTTTGTTCATTCTCAGAGGCCTCTCACATTTTGTATTTAGATTTTGGTAACTCTTAGGGGGACTCCCTAAGAGTGAAGGGTACTCCAGATGTAGATCCCTTGCTGTCATTGCCTATGTAATCCAACTGCACCTAATGGATGAGACATCACAAGGCTGAAATGTATGAATGGGGATTGCTGGTGAACCTGTGCAGAGGGGATTTGGCCATAATTTTGGAACAGGTTTCCTTTTGGGTGGTATTAGTTTAAAATATATGTGGAAATTTCTTCTCTGTACTGGCACTAGAGAGCTAAAATGTGATTATTCTGATTGGTGTGTAGCTATAGAACAGCCCATTGTGCTATTTGTTCATACTCAGAAGCCTCTCACATTTTGTATGTATATTTTGAAAACTCTTAGAGGGTCTCCCTAAGAGTGAAGGGTAATCCAGATGTGGACCCCTTTCTCTCAGTGCCTAAGAAATCCAACTGTACTGACCAAACAAACCTGAAATGTAAGTGTGGGGTTAGCTGTTCTTTCTGTGCAGAGAGGACTTGCTAATTATTTTGGCACTGGTTTGCCCTTTTGGACAGTTTTAGTCAAATATGTATGTGGTAATTTCTTCTCTGTAATGGCACTGGAGAGCTAAAATGTGATGCTTCTGAGAGGTGACTAGCTGTAGAACAGACTATTGTGCTATTTGTTTGTTCTCAGAGGCCTCTCGCATTTTGTATGTATATTTTGATAACTCTTAGAGGGTCTCCCTAAGAGTGAAGGGTAATCCAGATGTGGACTCCTTGCTCTCAGTGTGTGAGAAATTCAACTTACCTCATTTATAAGGCCTAAAGAGGCTGAAACATACATTTGGGGTTAGCTGGTATAGCCCATGTAGAGGAGCTTGCCTTTGCTTTGGAACTTTGCTCTTTTGGGTCGGGTAAGTCTAATATGAAAGTGGAGAGCTAAAACATGATGCTTCTGAGTGGTGAGTAGCTGTGGAACAGGCCATTGTGCTATTTGTTCATCCTCAGAAGCCTCTAGCATTTTGTATGTATATTTTAATAACTCGTGGGTGTTTCCCTAAGAGTGAAGGGTAATCCAGATGTGGAGCCCTTGCTCCTAGTGCCTAAGGAATCCAACTGTACACCACTGATAAGACCTAAAAAGGCTAAAATGTACGTCTGGAGTCAGCTGGTATTTCCTGTGCTGAGGGGACTTGCCCATTATTTTGGAAGTGGTCCGCCCTTTTGGGTGGGATTAGTCTAATATGTATGTGGAAATTTATTCTCTTTAAAGGCACTAGAGAGCTAAAATGTGATGCTTCTGAGTGGTGACTAGCTGTAGAACAGGCCATTGTGCCATTTGTTCTTCTTCAGAAGCCTCTCACATTTTGTATGTTTATTTTGAATTTTTAATGTTGAGACCCCTTGCTGTCAGTGCCTAAGGATTCCAACTGCACTTCATTGGTGCCCAACAAGGCCCGAATGTACGTCTGGGGTTAGCTGATATTCTTGTGCAGAGGGGACTTGCCCATTAATTTGAAAATGGACCGCCCTTTTGGGCAGGTTTAGTCAAATATGTATGTGGAGATTTCTTCTCTATAATGGCACTAGAAATCTAAAACATGATGCTACTAAGAGGTGACTAGCCATAGAACAGGCCATTGTGCTATTTGTTCATCCTCAGAAGCCTCTCACATTTTCTATTTTTATTTTGACAACTCTTAGAGGGTCTCCCTAAGAGTGAAGGGGAATCCAGACGTGGACTTCTTGCTCTCAGTGGTGTTACCATGTGGTGGATAGTTGTTTGTCATTTTGGAATGGAACGGCCTTTTGGGTGAGATTTGTTTAATATGTATGTGGAATTTTTTTCTTCTGTAATTGCACTAGAGAGCTAAAACATGATGCTACTGAGAGGTGAATAGCCATAGAACAGGCCATTGTGCTCTTTGTTCATCCTCAGAAGCCTCTCACATTTTGTATGTAGATTTTGAAAACTCTTAGAGGGTCTCCTTAAGAGCGAAGGATAATCCAGACTTGGACCCCTTTCTCTCAGTGCCTAGGAAATCCAACTGTACTGACCAAACAAAGCCAAAACGTAAGTGTGGGGTTAGCTTTTGTTTCTGTGCCGAGGCGACGTGCCCATTATTTTGGAACTGGTCTGCCCTTTTGGGCAGGTTTAGTCAAATATGTTTGTGGGAATTTATTCTCTGTGATGGCACTGGAGAGCTAAAATGTGATGCTTCTGAGTGGTGAGTAGCTGTAGAACAGGTCATTGTGCTGTTTGTTTGTTCTCAGAAGCCTCTCACATTTTTATGTATATTTTGATAACTCTTAGGGGGTCTCCCTAAGAGTGAAGGTTATTCAAGATGTCGATCCCTTGCTCTCAGTGCCTAGGGAATTCATCTGCACCTCACTGATGAGGTCTTACAAGGCCAAAAACGTATGTTTTGGGTTTGCTGGTAATGCTATGCACAGGGAACTTGGCCATAATTTTGGAACAGGTTGCCTTTTGGGTGGGGATAGTCTAATATGTATGTGAAAATGTCTCTCCTATAATGGTGCTAGATTGCTAAAACATGATGCTTCTGAGTGGTGAGTAGCTGTAGAACAGGCCATTGTGCTATTTGTTCATCCTCAGAAGCCTCTCACATTTTGTATGTATATTTTGAAATCTCTTGGAGGATCTTCCTAAGAGTGAAGGCTACTCCAGCTGTGGATTCCTTCCTCTCAGTGCCTAGGAATCCAACTGTACCTCACTGATGAGGCCTAAAGAGGCTGGAAAGTATGTCTGGGGTTAGCTGGTATTTCCAGTGCAAAGGAGACTTGCAATTGTTTTGGAACTGGTCTTTTCTTTTGGGTGGGATTAGTCTAGTATGTGGAGATTACTCCTCTGTGATTGCACTTGAGAGCTAAAACATGATGCTTTTGAGTAGTGACTATCCATACAACAGGTGATTGTGCTGTTTGTTCGTCCTCAGAAGCCTTTTACATTTTGTATTTATATTTTGAAACCTATTTGGGGGTCTCCCTAAGAGTGAAGGGTAATCCAGACTTGGACCCCTTGCTCTCAGTGTCTATGTAATATAGATGTGCCTCACTGAAGGGTAAAACATACTTTTGTCCTTGTATGTGGAAATATCTTCTCTGTATTGACACTAGAAAACTAAACTTGATGTTTCTGATTGTTGAACAGGCCATTGTGCTACTTTTTTATATTCTCAGAAGCCTCTCATGTTTTTTTTCTGTATATTTTGAAAACTCTAAGGTGGTCTCCCTAAGACTGAAGGGTAATCTGGATGTGGACCACTTACTCTCAGTGCCTAGGGAGTCTATCTGTACTTCTGATGACCAACGAGGCTGAAATGTATGTCTGAGGTTAGCTGGTGTTCCCGTGCACAGTGTTTTGCCTGTTGTTTTAGAACAGGACTGCCCCTTTTGGGTGGAGTTAGTTTAATGTGTATTTGGACATTTCTCATTTGTAATGGCACTAGACAGCTAAAACGTGATGTTTCTGAGTGATGACTAACTGAAGAACAGGCCATTGTGTTATTTGTTTGTCCTCAGAAGCCTCTCACGTTTTGTATGTATATTTTGAAAACTCTTAGGCAGGGTTCTCCCTAAGAGTGAAGGGTAATCCAGACGTGGACCCCTTACTCTCAGTGCCTAAGGAATCGAACTGCAGTGTACTGGTGAGGCCCAACAAGACAAAAAAATGTATGCCTTGGGATAGCTGGTGTTCCAATGCATAAGGGACTTGCCCATCATCGTGGGACTGGACTGCTCTTTTGAGAGGGATTAGGCTAATATGTATGTGGAAATTTCTCCTCTCTAATGACACTAGAGAGATAAAATGTGATGCTTCTGAGTGGTTACTATCCATAGAACAGGCTGTTCATCCTCAGAAGTCTCTCACATTTTGTATGTATATTTTGAAAACTCTTAGGGGGTCTCCCTAACAGAGAGACCTAATCCAGATGTGGACTCCTTGCTCTCAGTGCCTAGGGAATCCAACTGCACTTCACAGGTAAGGCCAAACAAAGCCGAAATGTAAGTCTGGGGTTAGCTGGTGCTTCCATGCAGGGGGGATTTGCCCATTATTTTGGAACTGGTCTGCCCTTTTGGGTGGGATTTGTCTAATATGTATGTGGAAATTTCTCCCCTGTAATGGCACTAGAGAGCTAAACTGTGATGCTTCTGAGAGAAGAATAGCTGTAGAACAGGCCATTGTGCTATTTGGTTGTCCTCAGAAGCCTCTTACATTTTGTATATATATTTTGAAAACTCTTAGGGGGTCTCCCCAAGACTGATGGTTAATCAAGACGTAGACCCCTTGCTGTCAGGAAAGCCAACATCACCTCACAGGGGAGGCGTCACAAGGCCAAAAGGTATGTCTGGGGTTTGCTGATGATTCTGTGCAGAGGGGACTTGGCCATTATTTTGGAACAGGATGCCTTTTGGGTGGGATTAGTCTAATATGTATGTGGAAATGTCTCCTCTGTAATGGCACTAGAGAGATAAAATGAGCAGTGAGTAGTTGTACAACAGGCTTTTGTGCTATTTGTTTGCCCTCAGAAGCCTCTCACATTTTGTGTGTATATTATGAAAACTCTTAGAGGGTCTCCCTAAGAGTGAAGGGTAATCTAGATGTGGACCCCTTGCTCTTATTGCCTATGGAATCCAAATGTACTTCATTGATGAGGCATAAAGAGGCTGAAAAAAATACATCTGGGGTTAGCTGGTCTTTCTAATACAAAGGGGACTTGCTATTGTTTTGGAAGTGGTCTTCCCTTTTGAGTTGGATTAGTCTAATATGTATGTGGAGATTTCTCCTCTGTAATAGCACTAAGAGCTAAAACGTGATGCTTCTGAGCAGTGACTAGCCATACAACAAGCGATTGTGCTGTTTGTTCATCCTCAGAAGCCTCTCACATTTTGTATGTATATTTTGAAACCTATTTGGGGATCTCCCTAAGAGTGAAGGATAATCCAGACATGGACCCCTTGTTCTCAGTGCCTCGGGAATCCAGCTTCGGCTCACTGATAAGGCCCAAAAAGGCTGAAACATACGTTTGTGGTTAGCTGGTGTTCCAGTGCAGTAGGCACTTGCCCATCATTTTGGAACTGGACTGCCATTTTAGGTGGGATTAGTCAAATATGTATGTGGAAATTTCTTCTCTCTACTGGCACTAGAGAAGTAACACATTATGCTTCTGAGTGGTGACTAGCCATAGAACATGTCACTATACTATATGTTCGTTCTCAATAGCCTTTCGCATTTTCTGTGTATATTTTGAAAACTCGTAGGAGGTCTCCCTGAGGGTGGAGGGTAATCCAGATGTGGACTCCTTGCTCTCAGGGCCTAGTGAATCCAACTGCACTTCACTGGTGAGGCCAAACAAGGGCGAAACATACATCTGGGGTTAACTTGTCCCTGTGCAGTGGGAACTTGCCCTTGGGCAGGATTAGTAAATATGTCTGTGGAAATATCTTCAATGTAATGGAGCTAGAGAGCTAAAACCTGATGCTTCTGATCGTTGAACAGACTGTTGTGCTATATGTTTATCCTCAGAAGCCTCTCAGGTTTTTTTTTTTTTTTTTTCAATATTTTGAAAACTCTTAGGAGGTCTCCCTAAGAGTGAAAGGCAATCCAGACGTGGACCCCTTGCTCTCAGTGCTTAGGGAATCTAACTGATGACCAACAAAACTGAAATATATGTCTGAGGTTAGCTAGTGTTCCTTTGCAGAGGAGATTTGTCTGTTGTTTTTGAATGGGACGGAGTTAGTTTACTATATATATATATATATATATATATATATATATATATATGGAAATTTCTTCTTTCTGATGGCACTAGACAGCTAAAATGTGATGTTTCTGAGAAGTGACTCCTTAAGAGTGAAGGGTAATTCAGATGTGGACCTGTTGCTCTTAGTGCCTAGTGAATCCAAGTGCCCTATACTGAGAAGTCCCGAAAAGCCGAAACGTACATCTTGGGTTAGCTGATGTTTCAGTGCGGAAGGGACTTGCCCATCATCATGAGACTAGACCGCACTTTTGGGAGGGATTAGTCAAATATCTATTTGGAAATTTCTCATAATAGCACTAGTGAGCTGAAACGGGATGCTTCTGATCGGTGACTAGCTGTAGAACAGGCTATTGTGCTATTTGTTCATCCTCAGAAGTCTCTCACATTTTGTATGTATATTTTGAAAACTGTTAGGGGGTCTGCCTAAGAGTGAAGGGTAATCCAGATGTGGATTCCTTGGTCTCAGTGCCTAGAGAATCCAACTGCACTTCACTGAAAAGGCTGAAACGTACGTCGGGGGTTAGCTGGTGTTCCTGTGCAGAGGGGACCTGCCCATCATTTTGGTACTGGACTGCCCCTTTGGGCGAGATTAGTCTAATATGTATGTAAAAATTTCACCTCTGTAATGGCACTAGAGAGCTAAAATGTGATTCTTCTTATCTGTGACTAGCCGGAGAACAGGCCATTGTGCTATGTGTTCATCTTCAGAAGCCTCTCACATTTTGTATGTATATTTTGAAAACTCGTAGGGGGTCTCCCTAAGACTGGAGGGAAATCCAGAAGTGGACCCCTTGCTCTCAGTGCCTAGGAAATCCAACTGTACTTGAAGAGGCCCATATGGCTGAAATGTATGTCTTGGTTTTGCTGGTGTTCTCATACAGAGGGACTTGCCTATCATCTGTGGAACTGGACCGTCCTTTTGGGAGGGATTAGTCTAATATGAATGTGAAAATTTATCCTCTGTAATAGCACTAGAGATCTAAAACGTGAAGCTTCTTATTGGTGAATAGCCGTAGAACAGGCCATTGTGCTATTTTTTCATCCTACCAAAATTCTCACATTTTATATGGATATTTTGAAAACTCTAAGGGATTTTCCTAAAGGGTGAAGGGTAATCTGAATGTGGACCCCTTGCTTTCAGTGCCTGTAGAATCCAACTGAACTTCACTGGTGCCCAACAAGGCCGGAATGTACATCTGGGGTTAGCTGATGTTCTTGTGCAGAGGGGACTGGCCCATTATTTTGAAAATGGACAGCCCTTTTGGGCAGGATTAGTCAAATATGTATGTGGAAAGTTCTTCTCTATAATTGCACTAGAGAGCTAAAACATGATGCTACTGAGTGGTGACTAGCTGTAGAACAGTCCATTGTGATATTTGTTCATCCTCAGAAGCATCTCACATTTTATATTTTTATTTTGACAACTCTTAGAGGGTCTCCCTAAGAGTGAAGGGGAATCCAGACATGGACTCCTTGCTCTCAGTGCCTAAGGAGTCTAGTTATTCATCCAAAGCAGAAATATATGTTGGGAGATAGTTGGTGTTCCCATACAGTGAAGATTTGCCTGTCATTTTGGAACAAAACTGCCCTTGTGGGTGAGATTAGTTTAATATGTATGTGGAATTTTTTTCCTCTGTAATTGCACTAGAGAGCTGAAATGTGATGCTTTTGAGCAGTGACTAGCTGTAGAACAAGCCGTTGTGCTCTTTGTTCATCCTCAGAAGCCTCTCACATTTTGTATGTATATTTTGAAAACTCTTAGAGGGTCTCTCTAAGAGTGAAGGGTAATCCAGACTTGGACCCCTTTCTCTCAGTGCCTAGGAAATCCAACTGTACTGACCAAACAAACCTGAAACGTAAGTGTGGGGTTAGCTGGTGTTTCTGTGCAGAGGGGACTTGCCAATTATTTTGGCATTGGAGAGCTAAAATGTGATGCTTCTGAGTGGTGATTAGCTGTCGAACAGTCCATTGTGCTATTTGTTTGTTTTCAGAGGCCTCTCACATTTTGTATGTATATTTTGATAACTCTTAGAGTGTCTCCCTAAGAGTGACGGTTATTCAAGATGCTCTCAGTGCCTAGGTAATTCATTTGCATCTCTCTGATGAGTTCTTGCAAGGCCAAAAATGTATGTTTTGGGTTTGCTGGTAATTCTGTGCACAGTGGACATGGCCATTATTTTGGAACACATTGTCTTTTGGGTGGGATTAGTCTAATATGTATGTAAAAATTTCTCCCCTGTAATGGTGCTAGATTGCTAAAACATGATGCTTCTGAGTGGAGAGTAGCTGTAGAACAGGCCATTGTGCTATTTGTTCATCCTCAGAAGCCTCTCACATTTTGTATGTATATTTTGAAACCTCTTGGAGGATCTTCCTAAGAGTGAAGGGTAATCCAGATGTGGATTCCTTCCTCTCAGTACCTAGGAATCTAACTGTACCTCACTGATGAGGCCTAAAGAGGCTGAAAAGTATGTCTGGGGTTAGATGGTATTTCTAGTGCAAATGAGACTTGCAATTGTTTTGGAACTGGTCTTTTCTTTTGGGTGGGATTAGTCTAGTATGTGGAGATTACTTCTCTGTGATTGTACTTGAGAGCTAAAACATGATGTTTTTGAGCAGTGACTATCCACACAACATGTGATTGTGCTGTTTGTTCATCCTCAGAAGCCTTTTACATTTTGCATGTATATTTTTAAACCTATTTGGGGGTCTCCCTAAGAGCGAAGGGTAATCCAGACTTGGACTCCTTGCTGTCAGTGCCTGGGAAATCCAACTGTACCTCATTTACAAGGCCTAAAGAGGCTGAAATGTACATTTGGGGCTAGCTGGTATATCCCATGTAGAGGAGCGTGCCTTTGCTTTGGAACTTTGCTCTTTTGTGTCTGGTATGTATAATATGAAAGTGGAGAGCTAAAACATGATGCTTCTGAGTGGTGACTAGCTATGGAACAGGCCATTGTGCTATTTGTTCATTCTCAGAAGCCTCTCACATTTTGTATGTATATTTTAATAACTCGTGGGTGTTTCCCTAAGAGTGAAGGGTAATCCAGATGTGGAGCCCTTGCTCCCAGTGCCTAGGGAATCCAACTGTACATCACAGATGAGGCCTAAAAAGGCTAAAATGTACATCTGTGGCTAGCTGGTATTTCCTCTGCTGAGGGGACTTCCCTGTTATTTTGGAACTGGACCGCCCTTTTGGATGGGATTAGTCTAATAATTAGTCTAATTTCTTCTTTATAATGGTACTAGAGAGCTAAATCATGATGCTTCTGAGTGGTGACTAACTATAGAACAGGCCATTGTGCTATTTGTTCATCCTCAGAAGCTTCTCACATTCTGTATGCATATTTTGAAAACTCTTAGAGGGTCTCCTTAAGAGTGAAGGGTAATCCAGACTTGGTGCCTAGGAAATCAACTACACTGACCTAACAAAGCCAAAATGTAAGTGTGGGGCTTGATTTTGTTTCTGTGCAGAGGGGACTTGCCCATTATTTTAGAACTGGTCTGCCCTTTTGGGCAGGTTTAGTCAAGTGTGTTTGAGGTAATTTCTTCTCTATAATGATCCTAGAGAGCTAAAATGTGATGTTTCTGAGACGTGACTAGCCGTAGAACAGGCTATTGTGTTATTTGTTTTTTTTCTCAGAGGCCTCTCATGTTTTATATGTATATTTTGATAACTCTTAGGGGGTCTTCCCTAAGAGTGAAGGTTATTCAAGATGTAGATCCCTTGCTCTCATTGCCTACATAATCCAGCTGCAAATCACTGACAAGAACTCACAAGGCCAAAATGTATGTTTTGGGTTTGCTGGTAGTCATGTGCACAGGGGACTTGGCCATTATTTTGGAACAGATTGCCTTGTGGGTGGGATTAGTGTAATATGTATGTGGAAATTTCTCCCCTGTAATGGTACTAGAAAGCTAAATCATGATGCTACTGAGAGGTGACTAGCTGTAGAACAGGCCATTGTCCTATTTGTCCATCCTCAGAAGCCTCTCACATTCTGTATGTATATTTTGATAACTCTTAGAGGGTCTCCCTAAGAGTAAAGGGTAATCCAGACGTGGACTCCTTGCTCTCAGTGCCTAGGAAATTCAACTGTATCTTGCTTACAAGGCCTAAAGAGGCTGAAACGTACATTGTGGGTCAGCTGATATTTCCCATGCAGAGGGGATTGCCTTTGTATTGGAACTGGTCCACTCTTTTGTGTGGGGTTAGGCTAATATGAAAGTGGAGAGTTAAAAAGTAATGTTTCTGAGTTGTGACTAGTTGTGGAATAGGCCATTGTTCTATTTGTTCATCCTCAGAAGTCTCTCACATTTTGTACGTATATTTTAATAACTCTTAGGGGGTCTCCCTAAGACTGAAGGGTAATTCAGATATGGACTCCTTGCTCTCAGTGCCTAGGAAATCCAACTGCACTTTACTGATGAGACCCATATAGCCAAAATGTGCGTCTTGGTTTAGCTGGTGTTCTCGTGCAGAGGGACTTGCCTATCATCTGGGGAATAGACTACCCTTTTGGGTTGGATTAGTCTAATATGTGTATGTGAACATTTATCCTCTGTAATGGCACTAGACAGCTACAATGTGATGCTTCTTATCAGTGACTAGCTGTAGAACAGACCATTGTGCTATTTGTTCGTCCTCACAAACTTCTCACATTTTGTATGGATATTTTGAAAACTCTTAGGGGGGTTTCCTTAAGGGTGAAGGGTAATCCAAATGTGGACCCCTTACTCTCAGTGCGTATGGAATCCAACTGCACTTCACTGATTCCCAACAAGGCCAAAATGTATGTCTGGGGTTCGCTGGGGTTCTTGAGCAGAGGGGACTTGCCCATTATTTTGAAACTGGACCCCCCTTTTTGGCAGGATTAGTCTAATATGTAAGTGGAAATTTCTCCTCTGTAATGTCACTAGAGAGCTAAAATGTGATGCTTCTGATCGGTGACTAGCTGTAGAACAAGCCAATTGTGCTGTTTGTTTGTCCTCAGAAGCCTCTCACATTTTGTATGTATATTTTGAAAACTCTTAGAGCGTCTCCCTAAGAGTGAAGGGTAATCCAGACTTGGACCCCTTTCTCTCAGTGCCTAAGGAATCTGACTGCACCGACCAAACAAAGCTAACATATAAGTGTGGGGTTAGCTGGTGTTTCTGTGTAGAGGGGATTTGCCCATTATTTTGTAACTGGTCTGCCCTTTTGGGCAGGTTTAGTCAAATATGTTTGTGGTAATTTCTTCTCTGTAGTGGCACTGGAGAGCTAAAATGTGATGCTTCTGAGTGGTGACTAGCTGTAGAACAGACCATTGTGCTATTTGTTTTTCAGAGGCCTCTCATGTTTTGTATGTATATTTTGATAACTCTTAGGGGGTCTCCCTAAGAGTGAAGGTTACTCAAGATGTCGATCCCTTGCTTTCAGTACCTAGATAATCCAGCTGCAAATCACTGATGAGGTCTGACAAAGCAAAATGTATGTTTTGGGTTTGCTGGTAATCATGTACACAGGGGACTTGGCCATTATTTTGGAACAGGTTGCCTTTTGGGTGGGACTAGTCTAATATGTATGTGGAAATTTCTCCCCTTGCTCTCAGTGCCTACGGAATCCAACTGTATCTCATTTATGAGGTTTAAAGAGGCTGAAATGTACATCTGGGGTTAGCTGGTATTTCCCATGCAGTGGAACTTGCTTTTGTTTTGGAACTGGTCCACTCTTTTGAGTGGGGTTAGTCTAATATGAAAGTGGAGAGTTAAAACGTGATGTTTCTGAGTTGGGACTAGTTGTGGAACATGCCATTAGCTATTTGTTCATCCTCAGAAGCCTCACACATTTTTGTACATATATTTTTTAATAACTCTTAAGCTGTCTCACTAAGAGTGAATGGTAATCCAGACATGGACTCCTTGCTATCAGTGCCTAGTGAATCCAACTGTACCACATTTACAAGGCCTAAAGAGGCTGAAATGTAAATTTGGGATTAGCTGGTATATCCCATGTAGAGGGGCTTGCCTTTGCTTTGGAACTTTGCTCTTTTGGGTTGGGTAAGTCTAATATGAAAGTGGAGAGTTAGAATGTGATGTTTCTGAGTGGTGACTAGGTGGAGAACAGGCCATTGTCCTGTTTATTCATCCTCAGAAGCCTCTCACATTCTGTATGTTTATTTTGAAAGGGAATCTCCTTAAGGTTGAGACCCCTTGCTGTCAATGCCTAGGGAATCCAACTGCACTTCACTTCCGCCCAACGCTGGAATGTATGTCTGGGGTTAGCTGATATTCTTGTGCAAAGGGGACTTGCCCATTATTTTGAAACTGGACAGCCCTTTTGGGAAGGATTAGTCAAATATGTATGTGTAAATTTCTTCTCTATAATGGCACTAGAGAGGTAAAACATGATCCTACTGAGAGGTAACTAGCTGTAGAACAAGCTATTGTGATATTTGTTCATCCTCATAAGCATCTGACATTTTGTATGTGTATACAGAAATGGGAAGATAAACCTCACATTTCTACAGCATCATAATATACATATGCTAAGGCTGAAACGTACATCTGGGGTTAGCTGGTATTTCCTGTGCAGAGGGGACTTGCCTATTATTTTGGAACTGGCCCACCCTTTTAGATGGGATTAGTCTAATATGTATGTTGAAATTTCTTCTCTGTAAAGGCACTAGAGATCTAAAACATGATGCTTTTGAGTGGTGACTAGCCGTAGAACAGGCCATTGTGCTGTTTGTTCGTCCTCAGAAGCCTCTCACTTTTTGTATGTTTATTTCGAAAGGGGATCTCCTTGAAGTTGAGACCCCTTGCTGTCAGTTCCTAGAGAATCCAACTGCACTTCACTGACGCCCAATGCCGGAATGTACGTCTGGCGTTAGGTGATATTCTTGTGCAAAGGGGACTTGCCCATTATTTTGAAACTGGACAGCCCTTTTGGGCAGGATTAGTCAAATATGTATGTGGAAATTTCTTCTGTATAATGGCATTAGAGAGCTAAAACATGATGCTACTGAGAGGTGACTAGCTGTAGAACAGGCCATTGTGCTATTTGTTCATCCTCAGAAGCCTCTCACATTTTGTATGTATATTTTGAAAACTCTTAGAGGGTCTCCCTAAGACTGAAGGGTAATCCAGACGTGGACCTGTTGCTCTCAGTGCCTAGGGCGTCCAACTGCCATTTACTGGTGAAGCCCAAAAAGTTGAAACGGATGTCTTGGGTTAACTGGTGTTTCAGTGCAAAAGGGATATGCCCATCATTACAGGATTAGACCCCACTTTTCAGTGGATTTTAGTCTAATTTGTATGTTGAAATTTCTTATATGTAATGGTCCTAGAGAACTAAAACATGATGCTTCTGAGTGGTGAATAGCTGTTGAACAGGCCATTGTTCTCTTTGTTCATTCTCAGAAACCTCTCACATTGTGTATGTATATTTTGAAAACTCTCAGAGGATCTTCCTAAGAGTGAAGGGTAATCCAGATGTGGACCCCTTGCTCTCAATGCCTAGGGAATCCAACTGTACCTCACTTATGAGGCCTAAAGAGGCTGAAATGTACATCGTGGGTTAGCTGGTATTTCCCATGCAGAGGTGCTTGCCTTTGTTTTGGAACTGGTACTCTCTTTTGGGTGGAGTTTTTCTAATATGAAAGTGGAAATTTACAGAGGAGATTTGTCTGTCATTTTGTAACAGGAGTGCCCTTTAAGGTGGGATTAGTTTAATATGTGGAATTTTTTTTCCTCTGTAATTGCACTAGAGAGCTAAAATGTGATGCTACTGAGAGGTGACTAGCTGTTGAACAGGCCATTGTGCTATTTTTTCATCCTCAGAAGCCACTCACATTTTGTACGTATATTTTGAAAACTCTTAGAGGGTCTCCCTAAGACTGAAGGGTAATCCAGATGTGGACCTGTGCATAGGGAATCCAACTGCTTTTTAATGGTAAGGCTGGAAAAGCTGAAATGTATGGTTTGGGTTAGCTGGTGTTTCAATGCAGAAGGGATTTGCTTATCATCATGGGACTGGACTGCACTTTTTGGAGGGATTTGTCAAATGTGTATGTTGATGTTTCTCATATGTAATAGAGCTAGTGAGCTGAAACATGATGCTTCTGATGGGTGACTAGCTGTAGCACAGGCCATTGTATTTGTTCTTCCTCCAAAGTCTCTCACATTTTGTATGTATATTTTGAAAGCTCTTAGGAGGTCTACTTAAGAGTGGAGGGTAATCCAGATGTGGACTCCTTGGTCTCAGTGCTAGAGAATCCAACTGCACTTCACTGACAAGGCCGATGTGTACGTCTGTGGTTAGCTGTTGTTCCTGTGCAGAGGGGACGTGCCCATCATTTTGGAACTGGTCTGCCCTTTTGAGCGAGATTAGTCTAATATGTATGTGGAAATTTCACCTCTGTAATAGCATTAGAGAGCTAAAATGTGATTCTTCTGATCGGTGACTTGCTGTAGAACAGGCCATTGTGCTATTTGTTTATCCTCAGAAGCCTCTCACATTTTGTATGTATATTTTGAAAACTCCTAGAGGGTCTCCCTAAGACTGAAGGGTAATCCAGACATTGACTCCTTGCTCTCAGTGCCTAGGGGACCCAACTGCACTTTACTGATGAGGCCCATATGGCCAAAACACATGTCTTGGTTTTGCTGGTGTTTTTGTGCAGTGGGGACTATTATTTAGAGAATGGACTGCTCTTTTGGGAGGGATTAGGCTAATATGTATGTATGGAAATTTATCCTCTGTAATGGCACTAGAGAACTAAAACATGAAGCTTCTTCTCAGTTACTATCCGTAGAATATTTCATTGTGCTATTTGTTCGTCATCACAAACTTCTCACATTTTGTATGTATATTTTGAAAACTCTTAGGGGGTTTCCTTAAGGGTGAAGGGTAATCGGAATGTGGACCCCTTGCTCTCAGTGCCTATGGAATTCAGCTCTACTTCACTGACTCCCAGCAAGGCCAAAATGTATGTCTGGGTTCACTGGTGTTCTTGAGCAGTGGGGACTTGCCCATTATTTTGGAACTGGACCCCCCATTTTGGCAGGATTAGTCAAATATGAATGTGGAAATTCCTTCTCTGTAATGGCACTAGAGAGCAAAAACATGATGCTTCTGAGTGGTGACTAGCTGTAGAACAGGCCATTGTGCTGTTTGTTTGTCCTCAGAAGCCTCTCACATTTTGTATGTATATTTTGATAATTCTTAGAGAGTCTCCCTAAGAGTGACAGTTAATCCAGATGTGGACTCCTTGCTCTCAGTGCCTAGAGAATACAAAGGAAACTCACTGACGAAGTCTAAAGAAGCCAAAATGTACATATCGGGTAAGCTGGTATTTCCCATGCAGAGGGAACTTTCCATTACTTTGGATCTGGACTGCCCTTTTGGGCAGGATTAGTCAAGTATGAATTTGGAAATTTATCCTCTGTAATTGCACTAGAGAGCTAAAACATGATGCTTCTGAGTTGTAACTAGCTGTAGAACAGGCCATTGTGCTATTTGTTTGTTCTCAGAAGCCTCTCACATTTTCTCACAGTCTCCCTAAGGGTGGTGGTTAATCAAAATGTAGATCCCTTGCTCTCAGTGCCTTGAGAACCCAGCTGCACCTAATGGATGAGACCTCACAAGGCTGAAACATATGAATGGGGATTGCTGGTGAACCTGTGCAGAGGGGATTTGGCCATCATTTTGGAACAGGTTGCCTTTTGGGTGGGATTAGTTTAAAATATATGTGGAAATTTCTTCTCTGTAGTGGCACTAGAGAGCTAAAATGTGATTATTCTGATTGGTGTGTAGCCATAGAACAGGCCATTGTGCTGTCTGTTCATCCTCAGAAGCCTCTCACATTTTGTATGTATATTTTGAAAACTCTTAGAGGGTCTCCCTAAGAGTGAAGGGTAATCCAGACTCGGACCTCTTTCTGTCAGTGCCTAGGAAATTCAGCTGTACTGGCCAAAGAAGGCTGAAATGTAAGTCTGGGGTTAGCTGGTGTTTCTGTGTAGAGGGGATTTGCCCATTATTTTGGAGCTGGTCTTCCCTTTTGGGTAGCTTTAGTCAGATATGTATGTGGAAATTTCTCCCCTGTAATGGCATTGGAGAGCTAAAATGTGATGCTTCTGGGTGGTGAGTAGCTGTAGAACAGGAACATTGTGCTATTTGTTCATCCTCAGAAGCCTCTCACGTTTTATTCGTGTAACAGATCCTACCTGTTACTTGAAACCTTGTCTGGCCATCATAATGTTTAGCCAAAGACTGTGGACATTTTGCACTGTTTGGAGTCTGCTTTGGGCCCGGTCGTACGAACTGGCAACCCATTACCCTAGCTAAAACTTATGTTCATAGACTTTGGTTCATGTACTGTCGAATGGTCTATGTTTAATGTATTGTTGTGGTCGAGGGTTTACACACTCACCAACTACCAGTCGGCGGGTACCGGCGCAGTGTGCGATCAGCTCCACCGGATCGAACGTTCGGTGGCGGGGGCAAGAGGTGAAAGCTGGGTCACTCAAAACCCTGGAGTAGGCATGCAAATATCTTCCATAGCCTACGCTGGGGAACCATAGGCAGCTCAGGGATTGGTCAAGGTTGGAGCAGGGCATTCAAAGTAGTCAAGGGCTCCAACCTTGGGCCACTGTCCCTAAGATGTGCATTGCAGCCACTCCAGCCGACTATGTGTACTTTAGCTAAACCCCCTGCTGTGTGTTAATTAAGTCACTGGGAACTGCAGTCAGACCCCCTGCCATGTGGTAATTAGTTCAAGCCCTCAAGTCTTTGTTCATCAAACCCTTTTGTATCTGAAATGTAATCATGTCTGAGTTATTGTATCTGTTAAGACCATCTGTTGCTGGCCTTTGTCTGATGTGTTGTGATTGAATTGTGTTGCCCATTGTATCTGGTTTCCCCATGAGTTTCATTGTAAGATTTGTGTATAAATATGTGTGGTTTGGTGCAATAAAGTTGAGAGTTACGTTTGGAGTGAACAAGAGTCCTGGAGTCTTCTATTGCTTATGGTCTAAAGTGTCCACTCTGATACCCATCTGCTCCAAGATGTATCCAAGAATCATCGACCGCCTGCTGCCAGCTTCCTGCAACCTGACTTCGTATGCTGTTAGGTGGTGACGTGGACTCAATCTTCTCATCCTTGTGTTCCTGCAACATCTTTCAGTGATCCTTTGACTAGGAGTAGAGGCCTCTCTCTCTACTGCCTGTGCTTCCCTGCTTCCAGAGATCCTGAGACTGTTTCAGTGACCGTCCATACTTCAACCGGTGCATCCGACAGTGCTTATCTGGCGTCGAGAGGAAGAGACCCGGGAACGACGGAGGAAGGTGACGTGGTCCCTTTGTAGCTTCCATTACAGTTTGTATATTTTGAAACCTCTTAGAGTATCTCCCTAAGAGTGAAGGGTGATCCAGCTGTGGACACCTTGCTCTCAGTGCTTCACTGTACTTCACTCACAAGGTTTAAAGAAGCTGAAACATACATATGGGGTTAGCTGTTATTTCCCATGAAGGGGGCTTGTCTTTGTTTTGGACCTGGTCTGCTGTTTTGAGTGGGGTTAGTCTAATGTAAAAGTGGAGAGTTAAAACGTGATGTTTCTGAGTGGTGACTAGCCGTGGAACAGACCATTGTACTATTTGTTTGTCTTTGGAAGCCTCTCACATTTTGTATGTATATTTTAATAACTCTTAGAGGGTCTCCCTAAGAGTGAAGGGTAATCCAGATGTGGACCCCTTGCTCTCAGTGTCTAGGGAATCCAACTGTACATCAGTGATGAGATTTAAAAAGGCTGAAATGTATGTCTGGGGTTAGGTGGTGTTTCCTGTACAGAGGGGACTTGCCTATTATCTTGGAACTATCCACCCTTTTGGATGGGATTAGTCTAAAACGTATGTTGAAATTTCTTCTTTGTAAAGGTACTAGAGATCTAAAACATGATGCTTCTGAGTGGTGACTAGCTGTGGAATAGGCCATTGTGCTGTGTGTTCGTCCTCAGACGCCTCTCACATTTTGTATGTATATTTTGAAAACTCTTAGAGGATCTTCCTAAGAGTGAAGGATAATAAAGCTGTGGACCCCTTGCTCTCAGTGCTTAGGGAATCCAACTGTATCTCATTTACGAGGCCTAAAGAGGCTGAAACGTACATCTGGAGTTAGCTGGTATTTCCCATGTAGGGGCATACCTTTATTTTGGGACTGGTCTGCTCTTTTGGGTGGGGTTAGTCTAATATGAAAGTGGAGAGTTAAAACGTTATGTTTCTGAGTGGTGACTAGTTGTGGAACAGGCCATTGTCCTGTTTGTTCGTCCTCAGATGCCTCTCACATTTTGTTTTTATATTTTAATAACTCTAAGTGGGTCACCCTAAGAGTGAAGGGTAATCCAGATGTGAACCCCTTGCTCTCAGTGCCTATGGAATCCAACGGTACAGCACTGATGAGGACTAAAAGGCTGAAATTTACATCTGGGGTTAGGTGGTTTTTCCTGTGCAGAGCGACTTGCCTTTTATTTTGGAACTGATTGGATGGGTTTAGCCTAAAACGTATATTGAAATTTCTTCTCTGTAAAGGTACTAGAGAGCTAAAACATGATGTTTGTGATTAGTGACTAGCCATTGAACAGGCCCTTGTACTGTTTGTTCGTCCTCAGACGCCTCTCACATTTTGTATGTATATTTTGAAAACTCTTAGAGGGTCTCCCTAAGAGTGAAGGGGAATCCAGACGTGGACTCCTTGCTGTCAGTGCCTAAGGAATCTAACTAAGGCAGAAATGTATGTCGGGTCTTAGCTGGTATTTCCATACAGAGGAGATTTGCCTGTCATTTTGGAACGGGACTGCCCTTTTGGGTGGGGTTAGTTTAATATGTATGTGGAATTTTATTTCCTCTGTAATTGAACTATAGAGCTGAAATGTGATGCTTTTGAGTGGTGACTAGCTGTAGGACAGACCATTGTGCTGTCTGTTCATCCTCAGAAGCACCTGACATTTTGTATGTATATTTTGACAACTGTTAGAGGGTCTCCCTAAGAGTGAAGGGTAATCCAGAGGTGGACTCCTTGCTCTCAGTGCCTAAGGAATCTAACTATACATCCAAAGTAGAAATGTATGTTGGGGGTTAGCTGGTGTTCCCATACAGAGGGGATTTGATTGTCATTTTGGAATGGGACCATCCTTTTGGTTGGCATTAGTTTAATATGTATGTGGAATTTTTTTCCTCTGTACTTGCACTAGAAAGCTAAAATGTAATGCTTTTGAGTGGTGACTAGCTGTAGTACAGACCATTGTGCTGGTTGTTCATCCTCAGAAGCACCTGACATTTTGTATGTATATACAGAAATGCAAAGATAAACCTCACATTTCTACGGCATCATAATATATATATATGCAAAGGCTGAAATGTATGTCTGGAGTCAGCTGGTATTTCCTGTGCAGAGGGGACTTGCCTATTATTTTGGAACTGGACCGCCCTTTTGGATGGGATTAGCCTAATATGTATGTTGAAATTTCTTCTCTATAATGGTACTAGAGATCTAAAACGTGATGCTTCTGAGTGGCGACTAGTCGTAGAACAGGCCATTGTGCTGTTTGTTCGTCCTCAGAAGCCTCTCACATTTTGTATGTTTATTTTGAAAGGGGGTCTACTTGAGGTTGAGACCCCTTGCTGTCAGTGTCTATGGATTCCAGCTGCACTTCACTGGCACCCAACAAGGGTGGAATGTTCTTCTGGGGTTAGCTGATGTTCTTGTGCAAAGGGGAGTTGCCCATTATTTTGAAAATGGACAGCCCTTTTGGGCAGGATTAGTCAAATATGTATGTGGAAATTTCTTCTCTATAATGGCACTAGAGAGCTAAAACATGATGCTACTGAGTGGTGACTAGCTGTAGAACAGGCCATTGTGCTATTTGTTCATTCTCAGAAACATCTTGCATTTTTTTATGTATATTTTGAAACCTCTTAGAGGGTCTCCCTAAGAGCGAAGGGTAATCCAGACACAGACTCCTTTTGTGTAAGTGCATGGAAAATCCAACTGCTTGGCCAAGCAAAGCTGAAATGTAAGTCTGGTGTTTCTGTGTAGAGATGATTTGCCCATTATTTTGGAGCTGGTCTACCCTTTTGGGCAGCTTTAGTCAACTATGTATGTGTATTTTCTTCTATGTGGTGGCACTAGAGAGCTAAAACATGATGCTTCTGAGTGGTGAGTAGCCGTAGAACAGGCCATTGTGCTATTTGTTCATCCTCAGAAGCCTCTCACATTTTGTATGCATATTTTGAAACCTCTTAGAGGATCTTCCTAAGAGTGAAGGATAATAAAGCTGTGGACCCCTTGCTCTCAGTGCTTAGGGAATCCAACTGTATCTCATTTACGAGGCCTAAAGAGGCTGAAACGTACATCTGGAGTTAGCTGGTATTTCCCATGTAGGGGCTTGCCTTTATTTTGGGACTGGTCTGCTCTTTTGGGTGGGGTTAGTCTAATATGAAAGTGGAGAGTTAAAACGTTATGTTTCTGAGTGGTGACTAGTTGTGGAACAGGCCATTGTCCTGTTTGTTCGTCCTCAGATGCCTCTCACATTTTGTTTTTATATTTTAATAACTCTAAGTGGGTCACCCTAAGAGTGAAGGGTAATCCAGATGTGAACCCCTTGCTCTCAGTGCCTATGGAATCA
>JBBDGT010000270.1:100505-180472 GCA_037306005.1 Rhinophrynus dorsalis
TAAAACTCCCTAAGACTGAAGGGTAATCCAGACGTGGACCTGTTGCTCTCAGTGCTTAGGGAGTCCAACTGCCTTTTACTGGTGAGGCTGGAAAAGCTGAAATGTATGTGTTGGGTTAGCTGGTGTTTCAGTGCAGAAGGGACTTGCTCATCATCATGAGACTGGACTGCACTTTTGGGAGGGATTTGTTAAGTATGTACGTGGAAATTTCTCATATGTAATAGCACTAGTGAGCTGAAACGGGATGCTTCTGATGGGTGACTAGCTGTAGAACAGGCCATTGTGCTATTTGTTTGTCCTCAGAAGTCTCTCACATTTTGTATGTAGTTTTCAAGGAATAGAGAGGGTTATTTTACCCTTTCGTGGAGGAGATTTGATGCGACTTATAAATCAGAGAGAAGCATTCTGGATTTTTCAGTTAAAGACCAGAGTGCCTTCTGAGTGGGATATTAGTTTTATTATGTAGTGCCTCTGTTATAAATATTTAAGGTGTTATTTTGGATTTTTTATTTTATGTCATGTTTGTTTAGTGGATTTATACTGGTCCTTATGTTTCATACTTTCATTTATGGGTAACTAAGTTAGACCGGTATGTATATCACTGAAAGGGTTAATATCGCTTCTTTGTCTGGAGGTGTTCCCACTGGGTATTAGGTGGTCACACCTCCAGACATTGTTAGACAGGTAGCCTCAATGAAGCTGATTTTAAAGGTTTAAATTCAGAAGGCTTTTTAGTTGTTGTATGTCTATGACTAAGCGCTATATCAGCGCGAAACGCTATCCTGTGTTATGAGCCATATTTTTAAGAGTCATAATAAAGCTGAATGTTTTATTGAAGTTGGAAGTGCCGTTCAGTTGTTTTGTATATGGTGGATGAGGATCAGCTGACTGTGTGCCACCAAGTGGGGACGGTGAGATTTCCCCATCTGCTTGATTGTCAGCTTTGGTCATCTCCTCTGCTGACCACTCAGAAGTGTGAATATATTCACTATTATCTACTCATAATATGATAGTTCTGCAATACTTCACTATTGGGCGCTTTCCTATGTGTTTGCTTTTGGAGTATTTGTACCACTTGGAGAGAGTTAGGAGTAGCAGCCTGATATAGTGAATAGTACTGTGATAGAATGGTTGTCACCCTGAGAATGAACCCTGTCTGTTTTCAGGGATCTCCATTGTCTTCACGTCTTCCCATTCTTGAAAACATTAATGTCCCCTGTGTCTCTATGCATTAGAGAGTGTTGGCCATTTACCAGCATTGAATGGGTTAATTGGTATGTATTTTTGATGTACAGAGGGATGGTGCCATCCAGTCTAGCTAACCAAAGACATTATGCTATGAGATAGCCCAGTGTGTGTGTGTGTGTGTGGGGGGGGGGGGGTAGAGCAAATCTGTGTGTGTGTGTGTGTGTGTGTGTGTGTGTGTGTGTGTCCATGATGCCCCCTTACATCAGGTTAAGCAAAATAGACCTGGTAAATGGTAGCTGTGACATCAGATCCTGTAGGGGGTGGGTAGAAGGAATCCTAAGAGACAGAGAGAGAGAAGAGCGATGGGAATGTAGGAGCAGGAGAGAATTCCTCCCTAGAATGGAGGGAGGTCTGGGGCCAGTCTGGAGTTGGACTGATCCATGTGCTTTCTAAAGGAATACTGGGGAAACTGGGACTGGTGTGTGTCCTTACCGGAAGAGTTAGAGTGAGTGGGCAGTGAAGTAGCCAGGTGCCCCTTCCAGTTGTGGGCTGTAAGTCAAGGCGGCTGCAGCCACAGAAAGTACCCTGATGTTCCCATAACAAGGATGGTGACCATGAAGCTAAACTTTGGTGGCTATGACCCAAGACTCAGGGAGGTGACTGTGAATAATCTCTTAGTATACCTTCTCTAAATCCTCTGTCAGGACTAAAAGATACAAGGAAACCTCATGCAATCCAGCACCATGCGCAGTCAGCAGGGTGCCACTCTTGCCTCTAGTGGTGACTATGTGTACGCTCCAGTATAAAGCTAGAATGGACTGTATTACATGTGGAACCCCTGGCAATCTATACAACTTTGCTGGCACTCCAAGAAGAGAACAGTAGAAGTGTTTAGTTTTTATGTTTTACCCCCGTTTTGTTTCCCTGTAATTGTTGCCCTATGTTTGTGGGCCGTGACCTCTCTAATAAATGCAATTTATTATCTTTTTGTCTGGCTGGATAAATCTCTTAACCCTCGGTCTACCAACCAGTAACCCCTGTACCCGCCCCAGGCGCCCTGTGTTTGGGACAGGATATTAACCAGTCTGTGCATTTAGAGGTTTCTCATATGTGACAGCCACTTGTGAGTACCCACGTGTGGGGTGTTTTTTGGTGGTGGAACGTGATCCTGGATTGATTGCTCCCTTTTTCTGCATGGCTGTTAGCCAATCATATCTGGCTGACATCCACACAGAACGGCTGTGAGTGAAGCCCCCAGCAGGGGGATTACCGGGGGATTGTGGGAGAGCGGAGTGAAGGAGCAGGCTATTGTGATGTGACAGGAGGACTGCGGGGCTCCAGCGTTCCCTAACACAGACCCTTATCTGACAGGGGCCAGAATCCATAACAGTCCATGGCAGCCTTTCAAACTGAAGCAGACAGAGTGAGGATGAGGCTACTTAACCCTTTAAGGGCCAGAGGGGTGTGAAATATATTACGAAGCGTATGCTGGACACTTCCACAGTTGTTAACCCCTTAATGTCCAATGATGCGCCAGGACTGTCACAGATATCAGTCCTTTAAGGACCAGCGACAGTCCTGGCACATTATGCGTTAACCCTTCCACTGCCAGAGGGGTATGCAACACATTGATTTGCATAGCGTTGCATACCTCTTTGGCGCTGGAAGGGTTAAATGATCACAGTGCACCAGGAGGCTGAAACTGACCCTTTCAAGACCAGAGTACTTCCCCGTAGATCTGACCGCTCAGATGTGCCGGTTCAGTAACGGGTCCGGTCCTCTGGTGTAAAACAACCCTGGTCCTTAAGGGGTTAAGATTACCACATACACGAGCAGGATGACTGACTGAGGTAACGTCCAGGACAGCACTGATGGGAGCGGGACTGCGTGGCCGCGGTAATAGGTCAGTGCAGGGGTTATTAGGGATTGGGCTGTGGCGTGTACGAGGGATAATAGACATACAGTAGGGACTAGTGTGACTACACCGAGGAACAGTAACCACACTACGAAGGGTTAATTAGCTTTACATAAAGACGTTTCTGTCTCCTATAACCCGCTGCGCCACTACTGTTCACACTGCGAATAACTGCAGTCATTCTATCTGGCACTCTGTGGGTTAAAGCGGAACTACCACCTCTTAAACACTTTAACCCCTTCAGGACCTGCCGTGCACACAGGATGCAGTCACTTAAGGACCACGGAGCATTTTTTTTTTTTTTTTAACCATTCTAATCCAGACTCCCCGAATGGTGTGCAGCCGCACGGGGAGCCCGGAATTCCATGACTTACATGTACGTCCTTGGTCCTTTAGGGACCGCAACCTCATGAAGTACATGTACATCATGGGTCGTTAAGGGGTTAACTTCAATAACTCCCCATCTGGTGACTAGCTGCTTAGTAGGCTAGTCACCACAATTATTACCTTATTCAATAGAATTCTCCTTTCTTCCCCGGCTAACAGCAGGACGGAGCGCGGACATCTTGTCATAGTGACGTCTGTGCGCCTGCGCTTAGTCCCAGCCGGGTCTAGGAGGCGTTGCTAGGAGCCATTTGGCTCCAAGAGGGACTGACAGCGCAGGAGCGTGGACGTTACTTTGGCAAGATGACCGCACTCCGTCCTGCCGTCAGTCCGGGAAGAATAGCGATTTCTCTTTAATCCGGTAATAATTCTGGTGACTAGCGCTACTGAGCAGCTAGTCGCCAGATGGGCAATTATGTGGGGCAATATACTTATTGGGTGGTAGTTCCACTTTAATGGCGCAGTTGTTTATCTATGTTATAAGGGTATTCCTGGCACGTAAGACACGGGCACTTCTACTGCTGCCAGCCGTTTTATTCAAAAATTATAAAGGGTTAAATCCTTCCTACTCTCTGGAGACAGAGATCCAGGGGGTGCACTTCCTGAAAGAACAAACAGGAAGTGACTCAGTTGTTATCACTTTGCACAGAGAACTGGTGTCAGTGACTCACCTTTACCATAGAATGCAACGGAATAACTGTTGAAATCTGGCCACTAGAGTGCAATGTTAGTGTAAAAAAAATACAGATTAAACTGTAATAACTTACGAAAGACACACACAATTATTTATTTTTTTCATAAAAAAAGTTTACTAATCTTTTAACATGACTCCCATACAGATATGAACTGAAGGTCATCCACTCCCCAAGTCTTTTCATATAAAGTATCAACTGAAGTTTTCTGTAAAAAGTTTTTTTTTTTTTTCATTTTTTTTTTGTGAAATAAGAAAATGGTTTGCACCAGGAGATGACTGGTCCCAAAACAGATATCAAACGGAAGAACTCTGGGTATGTAGGATAAGGAAGGAAACGCTGTCTCCACAGACAGTAACTCCAGGTAAAGGAGATAAGGAAGGACCCGCTGTCCCCGCATAGAACGCTGTGTACAGGAGACAAGGAAGGACAGACTCACAGACAGGAAAGCGGAGTATAGAGTATAAGGATGGACAGGCTGACCCCAACATAGAGAAACACTGGGTATACAGGAGACAAGGAAGGACAGGCTGTCCCAACACAGAAAAATGCTGATTACAAGGAAGGATACACTGACTGCTCTCAGATGAACATGGTACAGGACACAAGGAAGAACAGGCTGTGCCCAAAGAGAGGAATGCTGGGTATAAAGGACAAGGAAGGACATTCTGTCCCCTTATAGAGGAATGCTGGGTACAGAGGATAAGGAAGGACAGGCTGTCCCCACAGAGAAGAACAAGGAGAAGAGAGGATAAGGAAGGACAGGCTGTCCCCACAGAGAAGAACAAGGAGAAGAGAGGATAAGGAAGGACAGGCTGTCCCCACAGAGAGGAACAAGGAGAACAGAGGATAAGGAAGGACAGGCTGTCCCCACAGAGAGGAACAAGGAGAACAGAGGATAAGGAAGGGCAGGCTGTCCCCACAGAGAGGAACAAGGAGTATAGAGGATAAGGAAGGACAGGCTGTCCCCACAGAGAAGAACAAGGAGAACAAAGGATAAGGAAGGACAGGCTGTCCCCACAGAGAAGAACAAGGAGAACTGAGGATAAGGAAGGACAGGCTGTCCCCACAGAGAGGAACAAGAAGTATAGAAGATAAGGAAGGACAGGCTGTCCCCAGAGAGGAACAAGGAGTATAGAAGATAAGGAAGCACAGGATGTCCCCACAGAGAGGAACAAGAAGTATAGAGGATAAGGAAGGACAGGCTGTCCCTACAGAGAGGAACAAGAAGTATAGAAGATAAGGAAGGACAGGCTGTCCCCAGAGAGGAACAAGGAGTGTAGAAGATAAGGAAGGACAGGATGTCCCCACAGAGAGGAACAAGAAGTATAGAGGATAAGGAAGGACAGGCTGTCCCTACAGAGAGGAACAATGAGTATAGAGGATAAGGAAGGACAGGATGTCCCCAGAGAGGAACAAGGAGTATAGAGGATAAGGAAGGACAGGATGTCCCCACAGAGAGGAACAAGAAATACAGAGGATAAGGAAGGACAGGCTGTCCCCACAGAGAGGAACAAGAAGTATAGAGGATAAGGAAGGACAGGCTGTCCCTACAGAGAGGAACAAGAAGTATAGAAGATAAGGAAGGACAGGCTGTCCCCAGAGAGGAACAAGGAGTGTAGAAGATAAGGAAGGACAGGATGTCCCCACAGAGAGGAACAAGAAGTATAGAGGATAAGGAAGGACAGGCTGTCCCTACAGAGAGGAACAATGAGTATAGAGGATAAGGAAGGACAGGATGTCCCCAGAGAGGAACAAGGAGTATAGAGGATAAGGAAGGACAGGATGTCCCCACAGAGAGGAACAAGAAATACAGAGGATAAGGAAGGACAGGCTGTCCCCACAGAGAGGAACAAGAAGTACAGAGGATAAGGAAGGACAGGCTGTTCCTACAGAGAGGAACAAGGATATAGAGGATAAGGAAGGACAGGCTGTCCCTACAGAGAGGAACAAGGAGTATTGAGGATAAGGAAGGACAGGCTGTCCCCATATAGAGGAATGCGGGTACAGCGGATAAGGAAGGACAGGCTGTCCCCACATAGAGGAATGCTGGGTACAGCGGATAAGGAAGGACAGGCTGTCCCCACATAGAGGAATGCTGGGTCCAGCGGATAAGGAATGACAGGCTGTCCCCACATAGAGGAATGCTGGGTACAGCGGATAAGGAATGACAGGCTGTCCCCACATAGAGGAATGCTGGGTACAGCGGATAAGGAATGACAGGCTGTCCCCACATAGAGGAATGCTGGGTACAGCGGATAAGGAATGACAGGCTGTCCCCACATAGAGGAATGCTGGGTACAGCGGATAAGGAAGGACAGCCTGTCCCCACAGAGAGGAATGCTGGGTACAGTGGATAAGGAAGGACAGGCTGTCCCCACATAGAGGAACGCTAGGTACAGGAGACAAGGAAAGACATTACAATATCTGAGATCCCCCCAGCCTACAGAATGGAGTCAGATCTCCCCTCTTCCCCCCACATTTTACAATACAGAGTCTGATCTCCACTTCTCACACTGTAGTATAGTACAGGGTCTGACTTACCCCTACCCACAAAATACATGGTCTACTAACCCCTCACACCAAATGTACAATAAAGGGCCAGCTCTCCCCACATTATCAATACATGATTTCCTCAGCTCCACATTGTACAATCCCGGTCTGATCTCCCCTCCCCTCACTGTACAATTCAGGGTCTGATCTCCCCTCACTGTACAATTCAGGGTCTGGCTGATCTGCCCCAATGTATAATACAAGGTCCAATTCCCCAAAACTCAGCCTCGCTCACTGCATCCAGCATCACTGTACTGGAGGGAACTAGACCAGAACCTACCTTATTTATACAATCACTCAAGGTAAATATGTCATTACTGTAACGGGCCATAGGCCGTTACTGGGATGTGGACTTGAGCTATGGACTGGTGGGACTATCGGTTATCCGACCCTATGACGAATGGGGGATTTTCATGCTATGGTGGTTCGACTGTCGTACACCAGCCTTGGGACACCTATTGCCAACACTCGGTTGAGGGATCCCAGGATGGCGGGAATGCTCGACCCGGCGTCGTACGACCTCAACATCGACGGATTGGGCGAACCAGGAGTGTGCGACCTACAGATTGTCTTTGTTCAATGAATGTGTATTGGGACTCACTGTGAACTGTGTCCCTCCCCACCCTCTGTGTTTCATGCTCCACCCTAGTCAGAGTGAGTTCTGGGAATAGACCAGTCAGGTTACACCTGGTGTGGTTGCTCCCCTGCCCATTGGTCCCTAGGTTAACTCCAGCCCTTAGTGTATTTGGCCCCTCCCAGTTCATTGCCTTAAAATGTGCATAAAAGACTGTGTGTTGTGACTAATAAAGTGTGTTTGTGTGGAGTAAGCAGTTTCCATGTCTACTTCTTGCCTGGATGGTCTACAGAGTCCACTCTGACACCCATCCTCCAAAGGAATTCGAGCTGATTCACTCAGCCTCCAGAAGCATCCGACGTCGACCCGCTCCTTCATCGACCTTCGATCAGCGCTGCCCGATCCGACTTCCAGCCGTCGACACCTGGCCAGAGCGACCTGCTCGACTCGGAGTTGAGACTTGGAGGTGACCGACACTGAGACCCGCTCGACTCGGTGTCAAGACTCGGAGGTGACCGCCGCAGAGTTAAGTCGACCCAGCTGGCTCCCCGTCCGACCAGGACGTTTGAGCCTTCAGCTCCGCTGTTCGACTGGGACGTGCGGCGACTTCCGGCCGGCCTGTGCTTAGAGAACCCGGGGACAATGGCCCAGCGTCTTGGGTTCCCGTTATAATTACATATCACTTCTGTATATCACTATATGGAAATGTTATTGTATACACTGTCTATCCTCTATGTTATTATACATATGTTATATCGCTTTCTGTATGTAACCATATGGACATGTTTATCCTGTGTGTTATTACACATCTCTTATTATATAGCTTTCTGTAGATCACTTTATGGATATGTTCTTGTATACACCGTCTATCCTGTGTGTTATTACACATCTCTGTTATATCGCTTTCTATATTTCACAGTACGGATGTGTTATTGTATACACCAGTTATCCTCAGTGTTATTACACATCTCTCTGTTATTATATCGCTTTCTTTATATCACTGTATGGACATGTTATTGAATCTTGTCTATCCTGTGTGTTACATATCTCTGTTATGGTACATTTTCCAGTATATCCCATGGACATGTTATTGTATACTCTATCCTGCGGGGACAGCTTAGTGTGTACTGGGGGGTGTTACCTAGAAGAGTGAGTGAGGACTGAGGGGACAGCTTAGTGTGTACTGGGGGGTGTTACCTAGAAGAGTGAGTGAGGACTGAGGGGACAGCTTAGTGTGTACTGGGGGGGGTTACCTAGAAGACTGAGTGAGGACTGAGGGGACGGCTTAGTGTGTACTGGGGGGGGGTTACCTAGAAGACTGAGTGAGGACTGAGGGGACGGCTTAGTGTGTACTGGGGGGGGGTGTTAACTAGAAGAGTGAGTGAGGACTGAGGGGACAGCTTAGTGTGTACTGGGGGGGGTTACCTAGAAGACTGAGTGAGGACTGAGCGGACAGCTTAGTGTGTACTGGGGGGGGGTGTTAACTAGAAGAGTGAGTGAGGACTGAGGGGACGGCTTAGTGTGTACTGGGGGGGGTGTT
Source organism: Rhinophrynus dorsalis (assembly GCA_037306005.1). Classification (NCBI taxonomy): domain Eukaryota; kingdom Metazoa; phylum Chordata; class Amphibia; order Anura; family Rhinophrynidae; genus Rhinophrynus; species Rhinophrynus dorsalis. Next base: position 109,352 of record JBBDGT010000270.1, read on the forward strand.
AACTAGAAGAGTGAGTGAGGACTGAGGGGACAGCTTAGTGTGTACTGTGGGGGTGTTACCTAGAAGAGTGAGTGAGGACTGAGGGGACAGCTTAGTGTGTACTGGGGGGGGTTACCTAGAAGACTGAGTGAGGACTGAGGGGACGGCTTAGTGTGTACTGGGGGGGTGTTACCTAGAAGAGTGAGTGAGGACTGAGGGGACAGCATAGTGTGTACTGGGGGGGTGTTACCTAGAAGAGTGAGTGAGGACTGAGGGGACAGCATAGTGTGTACTGGGGGGGTTACCTAGAAGAGTGAGTGAGGACTGAGGGGACAGCTTAGTGTGTACTGGGGGGGAGTGTTACCTAGAAGAGTGAGTGAGGACTGAGGGGACAGCTTAGTGTGTACTGTGGGGGTGTTACCTAGAAGAGTGAGTGAGGACTGAGGGGACAGCTTAGTGTGTACTGGGGGGGTGTTACCTAGAAGAGTGAGTGAGGACTGAGGGGACGGCTTAGTGTGTACTGTGGGGGTGTTACCTAGAAGAGTGAGTGAGGACTGAGGGGACGGCTTAGTGTGTACTGGGGGGGGTGTTACCTAGAAAAGTGAGTGAGGACTGAGGGGATGGCTTAGTGTGTACTGAAGGGGGAGTGTTACCTAGAAGAGTGAGTGAGGATTGGGGGGACAACCTAGTGTTTGCTGATGGGGGGGGTGTTACCTATAGGACTGATAGATTGGGGGGAGCAGCTTAGTGAGTTCTGATTGACGGGGTTACCTAGAGCAATTTGAAAGAACCGTGGGTGGTACTGACAGCAGTGTGTAAGAACGGGGGGTAATTAGAGTGTTTAAGGATTAGTGCGGGGTAAATAAAGCAGTGTATAGAGATGGGGTAATTAGAGCACTGTAAGAATGGGAGTGGTAATTAGAGCAGCAAGTAAAAACTGGGGGTAACTAGGGCAGTGTGTAAGGATTTGGGGCAATTAGGGCAGTGTGTAATTAGGATTAGGGGTAATTCGAGAAGTGTATAAGGATTAGGAATAATTAGGTCAGTGTGTAAGGCCTGGGGGTAATTAGTGCAGTGTGTAATTAGGATTGGGGGGTATTTAGCGCTGTGTGTGAGTATTAGAAGTAATTAGGGCAGTGTGTAATTAGGATTGGGGGGGTATTTAGCACTGTGTGTGAGTATTAGAAGTAATTAGGGCCGTGTGTAATTAGGATTGGGGGGGGTATTTAGCGCTGTGTGTGAGTATTAGAAGTAATTAGCGCAGTGTGTAATTAGGATTGGGGGGGTATTTAGCGCTGTGTGTGAGTATTAGAAGTAATTAGCGCAGTGTGTAATTAGGATTGGGGGGTTATTTAGCGCTGTGTGTGAGTATTAGAAGTAATTAGGGCCGTGTGTAAGGCCTGGGGGTAATTAGGACAGTGTGTAATTAGGTTTGAGGGTAATTAGAACAGTGTCTAAGGATTGGTGTTAATTAGAGCAGTGTGTGAGGATTGGGGGTAATTAGAGCAGTAAGGATTGGGGGTAATTGGAGCAGTGTGTAAGGATTGGGGGGAGGGGTTAGGACAGTGTGTAAGGAATGAGAGGTAAGTAGGGCAGTGTGTAATTAATGGGGGTATACAGTGTGGTGTGTTAGTTTAGAGATGGGGTCTGCACCGAGCCCATAGACATCTATAAATACCACTTCCCCTTCACAGTAATGTGCCCTCCTTCCCTCTACATCCCAATGACCAGCCATGGAAGATCTATCAGGTTGGAGGTAGAAAGGCTTCACCTACTTCCACTGACTAGTCCTGGGGTGGTGTATCAAGTTAGGGCAAAGAATGGTCTCATCTGCTTCCAGTGACCAGGCCTCATGAGGAGTATCAGCTCAGGGGGGTAGTATGTTTCATCTAGTTCTACTGACCAGACCTAAGGAGGTATCTCAGGTCAGGAGAGTAGAATACATTTACGTAGCTCCACTGCCCAGGCCTGAGGACCTGGGGAGATCTATAAGGTTGGGGAGGGGAGCCACAAAGCTTTTATCCAAGGGAAGTCCTAGCAGTGCATACATTGTACTGTACTCAGGCTTGATGGCAGACAACGGGTAGGGTAATGCTGCAAAATTTGAGGCCTGTGGAGGGTACATGGTGGCAGTGGTCACTTAGCTGAGGTAGTGAGGGGTCAGCAGCTTATTCTCAGTTTACAAGTCAGAGTTCGGTGTGTCCAGGCCTTTGGGTCACCTCTCTGTAGTCCTTTTTCCGTCTGACCCGGTACTTGAGTAGTTTGGAATACTGAGTGAGGAGAGAATTCCAGTAACTAGACACGTCCTCCATCCGCAGGAACTGAGTGATAAACTGGCGACCTCTGGTGGTACAAGCAATACAAGGGGAGGGGGAAATGGGGAAAATAAGACACAGGAATTATCACTGAGCAGAATGCATTTGTGTGCTTGATGTGAGTATGGGAAGTACAAGAACAGAAAGAATGAAGGGTTTCCGAGGATGGCCGGTGTATGTAGGGGAATGTAGAAGACCCAGAGGTTGCAGGGGACTGGTTGGAATATAGGGGCCCCCGAGGGTGCAGGGGACAGGCTGGAATACAGGGAACCCCCGAAGGTGCACGGGACAGGCTGGAATATTGGGGACCCCAAGGGCGCAGGGGACATGCTGGAATAATGGGATTTTTACTTACCAATAAATCCCTTTCTCTTAGTCCACTGAGGGAGACAGGGACCATGGGGTTAAGCAGCGTGCCTATAGGAGGCAGAGCACTCTAAACAAAAAAACTCCTCCCGCTACCTAGCTGCTAGACTCAGGAAGAGAATAGCCGTAACTCATATCCTTAACAGAGTAAGATGAAGATGCTGTTGAAGTAGCTCCTGAGATGGAGCCTTTAGCAACAGAGGTGAGCAATTAGAGGAGCCAACATCTTGGTAAAACTCTAGGAGCTGTGGCTAAGCCAAAAGGCAGAGACACAAATTGAAAGAGTTTGTTTTGTTAACCAAAACTGAGATATTCCCAGTATTTGGGCCAAATAGGGATGTGTAGGTAGGCATCTTTGATAAGAAAGATGTGAGAAACACGTCTAGTTCTATGGTTGCTATCATAGACTTGATAGACTCCATCTTGAACCTGGGAACTCTGAGAAATTGGTTTAGTTTTTTCAGGTCAGGATAGGACAAAATCCTCTGTCTTTTTAGGTGCCAGAAAAAGATTGGAATAAAAGCCTTTGAGGTTTACTCTGTAGCAAGAAAGGTACTTTTACCTCCAGTGGTGTGGGTGACAATTTTGTCTAGCGTTGGCCCAAAAAGGAGGGATGCTTTGAAAGGCAAGGAAATTAGAGATTTTTTTTTGGAAGCAGAATCTGCATTCCAGATCTTTAACCATAAAGCAAGACATGCTGTAACAGTTGAAGCTGAACATCTAGATGCCGATTTAGCCACCTCCAAGACAGCTTCCCCAGTATAGGAGATGGTCTCCTGGAGATAGCCTATGAGAGAGAAAATATCCTCATGAGGCACATTGTCTAGCACGGCTTGAAAGATTGCTCATAATCCAGAAAACATCAGTCTTTTCATAATCCAGAAAACATCAGTCTTTATCAACCTTTTTGCCAGCAGGATCTTTAAGTGCTAGTGCAGATTGAACAGGAATAGCGGTGTGTCTGGATAATCTAGACAGTAGGGTCAAGTGTTGGATGTGTTGACTGAAGGTCAACCTTGGCTTTAGAAAAGGGGTATACTATAGAAAATTTTGGGGGAATTATCACAGACTTATCTGGTGTTTTCCACTCGTCTGTGACTATTAAGAAATCCTTCATAGTCAGGAAAAATAACATTTTTTTAAACATTTTTTAAAAAGGAGATTTGACAGAGGACTTAGAGGCTTGTTCATCAGAAACTTCCAAGACACACAGGACAGCTTTGATTAAAGAGTCATCCAAACTGGAACCCTCTCCAGAGGATGAGGGGACTCAGATCTGTCACTAGCCAATTCGCAATCATTATCAGATGAAGGGAGAATAAGAGGAAGATTGTATGAGGATTTTTTTTGTTTCTTGGTCTTTTATCTGATGGAAGAGGTGCTTCTGTAAACCATTTGTCCAAAATCCTCTCTAATTTGGCAAGAGAACCTGGTCAGGACTTGGACTACTCTGGTTCACGCATGGGGGGTCGTGCATTAGTAGAGGTGGAAGCCTTGTTAGCTTCCAAGTCCGTACATTTAGAACACAGACATATTGTTTGGGACCTTTGCATTGTATGCTTTTTCCATGTAGAATAATCCCTTTTATTGCTCTCGGTTTTCTTTTCCTCTTTATTTGATATTTTAAAGGGATAGTAATACTTCGTTTTAACTTTATTTTATTTTGTAGGCATTAAAAAAACATGAAGAATGATATAAGTCTGATCTCTCAGACCTTTATGGTTTATGAGATATTCACAAGCAAAGTTCCCCTCCCCGCCCATTTTAACTAGTGTAATCAATCTCTTCTCAGATGTGAATGTGGTTGAATGACCAGACATATAACAGAAGGGGACAACCTTCTTTGTATAAAAACAATGAAAGCCCTTCCCCCCTTGACAAGTTTTTCAGGTTTTTCCCTTATCTTAATTGAAGATTGTCCCTCTCTGCAGTCTACCTGGGCAGCTCCCTTCTGATCTGGCTGAACGGGGGGGGGGGGGGGATACTTTGTTTGTGAATATCTCTTAAACCATAAAGGTTTGCGAGATAAGACTTATATCATTCTTCGTGATTTTTTAATGCCTACAAAATAAAATAAAGTTAAAACGAAGTATTACTATCCCTTTGAATAAATGAAGGAAGAGAGAAACATAAATCTCAGTGTTCGCTCCCTATTCCCCAAGTAGAACTTCCTTTAGGATAAATCAGTAACAATCCATAAGGTGCAAATGTCCCAAAGGGACCAGCATAAATGTACCGACACGTAGTATTAATATAAAGTGAGCCCCCAAAGGGATGACCAACCTTCATTAAATAATGGGCACACTGATTTCCTCACAGTAAAAAGCCCAGGAGAAGTGACAGAACTTTACTCCAAAGTATCTGGCAGTGAAGGAGTTAAAAGTTACAATTATATCCAATAGTACTGCTCCTCCGGAGTCTAATTAAAACAGGCGGCCAAGTAGCTCTATACTAGCAACAGACAGTGCCCTGCACCAAAGGAGCTGGAGAACCTGCACAGTCCCGTTTTTCTACTCCTCCATTAAAGAGAAGCTGCTGTCTGGAGAATCTATGGAGCTACTGGGAACAATGGCCGCCGCACTGAGGTAAATTGTGTGCGTGCGCCCCCTAGTGTGCGCACACTTAAAGCCCCAAATTTAAGTGATGAGAAGGAAACCAGAAATGGGGAGACTGTAAGCTATTCCAAAGGAGGGAATCTAGGAATCGGAGGACTCTCCTCACAAAGTGAGGGTCTCAGAAGATTTGAGGAGAAAGGTAAAATAACAAAAAGATTAATTAAAGAAGATCTCTTCAGTTATGTAGGGGGGCGGGGTTACCAGCTGGGAAGTGGGAGGAGTTTTTGCTTAGTGTGCCCCACCTCCTATTGGCATGCTGCTTAACCCCGTGGTCTCTGAACTGGAGACGTAAGAAGCTATGACATGGTGGTGTTGGGGGCAGTCAAGTCAAAGTCATGGAATAGACAGAAGCATTGGGGTGCAGAGAAGACTGTATGTAATAAAGCAGATGGTTGTACCTTTCTGCGATTTTCCTGGCTTCTTCGTCATTCTCCTTCACAAACCGCAGCAGATCCCTAGTGGGGGAAAGCAGAATGATGGAAGGCAGTGAGGAAGGGCAGGAGCAAGTCAGGGACGGGTAACGTGAAGGTCAATGAGTGGGGATAGGATAAGAGGGGACAACACAGTACGGGAAGAGGCAGAGAGAAGGACAAGGTAAGAATAGGGTGGGGTGAAGGAAGAGCCCATGGTATTAACTGCCATTACCGCACGTCGCTCAGGTCCTGTTTGACTGGCACATAGTGCACCCACGGCTCCAGTCGATGGTAAAAGAATTCTTGCCAGTCCTCCCCCACATGAAAAACCAAAGAGCCGCACAGGAAGAGATGCTTCAACCTGAAACTGGCTGCTACCCCACGAAAATTAAACAGGTACCTGGGGAGGGGAAAAGAAACGTTCACGTGAAGGAGACAGATCTGAGAGAAAGAAAAGTATGGTGAGGGAGGACAGAGAGAGAATGAGGAACACATGGGGGGTGGATGGGGGAGGTGAAGGAACAAGAGGGTGAATGGGGGAGGTGAAGGAACAAGAGGGTGAATGGGGGAGGTGAAGGAACAAGAAGGTGAATGGGGGAGGTGAAGGAACAGGAGGGTGGATGGGGGAGGTGAAGGAACAAGAGAGAGGATGAGGGAGGTGAAGGAACAAGAGGGTGGATGGGGGGGCAAACGAAAAAAAGGGTGGATGGGGGTGTATGGAACAGAGGCTTCACCACTAGATCATTTAGATGATTGTGGAAGACCTTTCATCTCCTAAATGTTGGATTAGGATATTTAAAAAACACTTTTTGAGATATTCTCATCTACATCCGTTGTGGGGTGTGTTTATGGCAATTGTGGGTGCTGGGATGAAAGCACAAGAGTAGGGGGGTTGCTGACACTGGAGCAGTGGCTGTGGTCATGTTGGGACAGAGGCATGGGGGGTGAAAACTGGGGCACAGGGGTGCTGAGGTTGGGACGGGGAGGCAAATGTTTTGGCAGGGTAGCGGACATCTGAGTGTGGGGCATGGACCATGGGGGGTGCAAGGAAGTTGACATCGGGGTGGGGGCACGGAGGTTGGGGGCTGCAGGGCAGTGGACATCAGGTTAGGGGCACGGAGGTTGGGGGCTGCAGGACAGTGGACATCGGGGCAGGGACGTCGGGAAGAGAGAGCAGATGCCTACATCACCTCTCCCACTCAGTAACACTGCCCACTTCTCCTAGCACCGACTTCCTATCTTTTTAACCTAAACATTTTTATTAGTTTTACATTAGTTTTGAAACTTAGTGCTTGCAGTACAAATACATACTATGAACATATTGAACAACATATAGAAAATATTATAACATGTAACATGCAAGACGTCCTATACAAAAATAAAATATGCTTTTTATCGGATACTGACTTTCAACTGCAGCAATCTGAGATAGGAATTAAAATTTAAGATATTAACAGTCTAAAATAGGAATTTAGACTTAAATTATTAACTAAATTTGCTTAGAATATATAGCTATATATGACATTAATTTTTTTTTTAATCAATTACAGTTGTTACCAAATTTACTAAATAGCCATGAGGACAAGGCCACTAAAATATATATACATACATACATATGTATAAAAGAGAAAGCCTCATTACATAATTTATGTCTCCTCAGGAGACACACAGACCCAGGGGTGGCGGTAAGGAAGGGATTTAGAAATCTCCTCCATACAGCCAGTGCTGGAGATACAGGGGTGCGTGATTTTGACAGGAGTGGTCAGGGTTTGCCCTCCCCCAACTTCCTGCTCAACCAGAAAAGAAATATGGCCAACACACACACATACATTTCACACACACACACACACACACACACACACAGTCACTCACTCTGACTCCCAGTGGCCTCAGCAGGACCTGTAGTACAACCACTGAAGGGAAGCTGCAGCACCGGGCGAAGATAATTGCACTCAAAGGGTTAAGGTAGGTCCTCATTGTTCAGTTATTTCATGGGTGTCATCATTTGCCATGTAAGACAGAGGACAGGCAGCCATCAGATTCACACTTAACCCACTGACTGCCACAGGGTTTTGTATCAACTTTTACCCCTCTGGACAGATCAGCAGCATAGGGTGAAGTGTCCTCAAACCCCTCACACTGTAAACTTCCATTTCCCTCCCACTTCTCCCCCTTTTCCAGCCAATTACTAACAATTTCTCACATTTATGTTAAGTCCTGTCCCCTTTTAACCCAAATTGCTCCATTAGCCTCTTCCCACCAGCACCACACGAGTCCCCTAAAGGGACTCTACAAGGTATGAATACACTTCCCACTGCTATTTCACTCTGACATACCTCTCTATACCTTAACCCTTTGAGTGCATGAGGGGTACACAACGCATTGCAAACTCCTCTGGCGTTCAAAGGATTAACATGCTACTAGAACGCTCCTTTTATTTTCTGCTTTCCATTTGCACAACCTAAACACACACACAGACATAATACTGCAATTCTGGCCCAAAGTAAAGAAGAAATAAAATACAACATTGATGTAACAGGTTCAAAACCGGGGAGTGGGGTGGGGGTACTGCAGGTTGTGAAGCGATGTCCTCTGGTCCTTAGAGGCTACATTTACCTTCTAACTCTCTCAGTACTGGACATGTTCACTTCAATACAAGATTGTTAACTACACGGCACTGTAATGGTCCTACACTGGAGATCAATGAGGAGAAACCAGAAATATAGGTTTGAACTTGAGCGGGGGAGCAGGCGTCAGGGTGGGGTCAGTGGTGAAAACATCAGGATGGGGGCACAAACATCAGGTTGGGGTTGCAGGAGCACAAATATCGAGACAGGGGAGCAGGGGCATGAACATCTGGGCGGGATGCAGGGACAGGAACATCGGGGAGCAGGTTTGGAAATGAAATGAACAGATGAGGACACAGCGTGAGAATAAGGGCAACGTGGTTGCTGAATTAAAAAGAAGGGGACATACTTGTATGCACAGTGATCCACCAATGGTACCTCCTTGGCCGGTGGTCTCCCCAGAGTGTCCTGTAGGATAAGGGAGAGACTATAAGCTCTGCTGCCCAGCCTGTGTCCTTGAACAATACCCAAACTACAATGGTCACCAAACCATACCACCCTCTAAACTTACCCCAGCTGTTCTAAATACTATCAACTAAATGTCCCCCATATTAAGTCTCTCTTCTCTGATAATCTAATATAACATTACCCGTGTCATAGAAAGAGATCCCCCCCCACCACCACTGGAACATTTCCACGTGCACTGCCATGTCTTCACACTGGTATGATGGGTGCACTCACTTCTCTACTATTATACAGATATTCACGGGTGGCGGGGAGCACCCCCTCTATACACACCTACCCAGTATCTCCCATCATTATCAGATCCTCCTCTGTACCCTTCTCTCCAACTGCTCCTACCCAATATCTCCCATCATTATCAGATCCTCCTCTGTACCCGCCTCTCTAACTGCTCCTACCCAATATCTCCCATCATTATCAGATCCTCCTCTGTATCCACCTATCCATCTGCTCCTACCCAGTATCTCCCATCATTATCAGATCCTCCTCTGTACCCGCCTCTCTAACTGCTCCTACCCAATATCTCCCATCCTTACCAGATCCTCCTCTGTACCTGCCTCTCTAACTGCTCCTACCCAATATCTCCCATCATTATCAGATCCTCCTCTGTACCCGCCTCTCTAACTGCTCCTACCCAATATCTCCCATCCTTACCAGATCCTCCTCTGTACCCTTCTCTCTAACTGCTCCTACCCAATATCTCCCATCATTATCAGATCCTCCTCTGTACCTGCCTCTCCAACTGCTCCTACCCAATATCTCCCATCCTTACCAGATCCTCGTCTGTACCCACCTCTCTAACTGCTCCTACCCAGTATCTCCCATCATTACCAGATCCTCCTCTGTACCTGCCTCTCTAACTGCTCCTACCCAGTATCTCCCATCATTATCAGATCCTCCTCTGTACCTGCCTCTCTAACTGCTCCTACCCAATATCTCCCATCCTTACCAGATCCTCCTCTGTACCCGCCTCTCTAACTGCTCCTACCCAATATCTCCCATCCTTACCAGATCCTCCTCTGTACCTGCCTCTCTAACTGCTCCTACCCAATATCTCCCATCATTACCAGCTCCTCCTCTGTATCCGCCTCTCTAACTGCTCCTACCCAATATCTCCCATCCTTACCAGATCCTCCTCTGTACCTGCCTCTCTAACTGCTCCTACCCAATATCTCCCATCATTACCAGCTCCTCCTCTGTACCTGCCTCTCTAACTGCTCCTACCCAATATCTCCCATCATTACCAGCTCCTCCTCTGTATCCGCCTCTCTAACTGCTCCTACCAAATATCTCCCATCCTTATCAGATCCTCCTCTGTACCCGCCTCTCTAACTGCTCCTACCCAATGTCTGCCATCATTACCAGATCCTCCTCTGTACCCACCTCTCTAACTGCTCCTACCCAATATCTCCCATCATTACCAGATCCTCCTCTGTACCCGCCTCTCTAACTGCTCCTACCCAATATCTCCCATCCTTATCAGATCCTCCTCTGTACCCACCTCTCTAACTGCTCCTACCCAATATCTCCCATCATTATCAGATCCTCCTCTGTACCTGCCTCTCCAACTGCTCCTACCCAATATCTCCCATCATTATCAGATCCTCCTCTGTACCCGCCTCTCTAACTGCTCCTACCCAATATCTCCCATCATTATCAGATCCTCCTCTGTACCTGCCTCTCCAACTGCTCCTACCCAATATCTCCCATCCTTACCAGATCCTCCTCTGTACCTGCCTCTCTAACTGCTCCTACCCAATATCTCCCATCCTTACCAGATCCTCCTCTGTACCTGCCTCTCCAACTGCTCCTACCCAATATCTCCCATCCTTACCAGATCCTCCTCTGTACCTGCCTCTCTAACTGCTCCTACCCAATATCTCCCATCATTACCAGCTCCTCCTCTGTACCTGCCTCTCTAACTGCTCCTAGCCAATATCTCCCATCATTACCAGCTCCTCCTCTGTACCCACCTCTCTAACTGCTCCTACCCAATATCTCCCATCATTACCAGCTCCTCCTCTGTACCCACCTCTCTAACTGCTCCTACCCAGTATCTCCCATCCTTACCAGATCCTCCTCTGTACCCGCCTCTCTAACTGCTCCTACCCAATATCTCCCATCATTACCAGCTCCTCCTCTGTACCCACCTCTCTAACTGCTCCTACACAGTATCTCCATCCTTACCAGATCCTCCTCTGTACCCGCCTCTCCAACTGCTCCTACCCAATATCTCCCATCATTATCAGATCCTCCTCTGTACCTGCCTCTCTAACTGCTCCTACCCAATATCTGCCATCATTACCAGATCCTCCTCTGTACCTGCCTCTCTAACTGCTCCTACCCAATATCTCCCATCCTTACCAGATCCTCCTCTGTACCCGCCTCTCTAACTGCTCCTACCCAATATCTCCCATCCTTATCAGATCCTCCTCTGTACCCGCCTCTCTAACTGCTCCTACCCAATATCTCCCATCATTATCAGATCCTCCTCTGTACCCGCCTCTCTAACTGCTCCTACCCAATATCTCCCATCATTATCAGATCCTCCTCTGTACCTGCCTCTCCAACTGCTCCTACCCAATATCTCCCATCCTTACCAGATCCTCCTCTGTACCTGCCTCTCTAACTGCTCCTACCCAATATCTCCCATCCTTACCAGATCCTCCTCTGTACCTGCCTCTCCAACTGCTCCTACCCAATATCTCCCATCCTTACCAGATCCTCCTCTGTACCTGCCTCTCTAACTGCTCCTACCCAATATCTCCCATCCTTATCAGATCCTCCTCTGTACCCGCCTCTCTAACTGCTCCTACCCAATATCTCCCATCATTATCAGATCCTCCTCTGTACCCGCCTCTCCAACTGCTCCTACCCAATATCTCCCATCCTTACCAGATTCTCCTCTGTACCCTTCTCTCCAACTGCTCCTACCCAATATCTCCCATCATTATCAGATCCTCCTCTGTACCCGCCTCTCTAACTGCTCCTACCCAATATCTCCCATCATTATCAGATCCTCCTCTGTATCCACCTATCCATCTGCTCCTACCCAGTATCTCCCATCATTATCAGATCCTCCTCTGTACCCGCCTCTCTAACTGCTCCTACCCAATATCTCCCATCCTTACCAGATCCTCCTCTGTACCTGCCTCTCTAACTGCTCCTACCCAATATCTCCCATCCTTACCAGATCCTCCTCTGTACCCTTCTCTCCAACTGCTCCTACCCAATATCTCCCATCCTTACCAGATCCTCCTCTGTACCTGCCTCTCTAACTGCTCCTACCCAGTATCTCCCATCATTATCAGATCCTCCTCTGTACCCGCCTCTCTAACTGCTCCTACCCAATATCTCCCATCCTTACCAGATCCTCCTCTGTACCCGCCTCTCTAACTGCTCCTACCCAATATCTCCCATCATTATCAGATCCTCCTCTGTACCTGCCTCTCCAACTGCTCCTACCCAATATCTCCCATCCTTACCAGATCCTCGTCTGTACCCACCTCTCTAACTGCTCCTACCCAGTATCTCCCATCATTACCAGATCCTCCTCTGTACCTGCCTCTCTAACTGCTCCTACCCAGTATCTCCCATCATTATCAGATCCTCCTCTGTACCTGCCTCTCTAACTGCTCCTACCCAATATCTCCCATCCTTACCAGATCCTCCTCTGTACCCGCCTCTCTAACTGCTCCTACCCAATATCTCCCATCCTTACCAGATCCTCCTCTGTACCTGCCTCTCTAACTGCTCCTACCCAATATCTCCCATCATTACCAGCTCCTCCTCTGTATCCGCCTCTCTAACTGCTCCTACCCAATATCTCCCATCCTTACCAGATCCTCCTCTGTACCTGCCTCTCTAACTGCTCCTACCCAATATCTCCCATCATTACCAGCTCCTCCTCTGTACCTGCCTCTCTAACTGCTCCTACCCAATATCTCCCATCATTACCAGCTCCTCCTCTGTATCCGCCTCTCTAACTGCTCCTACCCAATATCTCCCATCCTTATCAGATCCTCCTCTGTACCCGCCTCTCTAACTGCTCCTACCCAATGTCTGCCATCATTACCAGATCCTCCTCTGTACCCACCTCTCTAACTGCTCCTACCCAATATCTCCCATCATTACCAGATCCTCCTCTGTACCCGCCTCTCTAACTGCTCCTACCCAATATCTCCCATCCTTATCAGATCCTCCTCTGTACCCACCTCTCTAACTGCTCCTACCCAATATCTCCCATCATTATCAGATCCTCCTCTGTACCTGCCTCTCCAACTGCTCCTACCCAATATCTCCCATCATTATCAGATCCTCCTCTGTACCCGCCTCTCTAACTGCTCCTACCCAATATCTCCCATCATTATCAGATCCTCCTCTGTACCTGCCTCTCCAACTGCTCCTACCCAATATCTCCCATCCTTACCAGATCCTCCTCTGTACCTGCCTCTCTAACTGCTCCTACCCAATATCTCCCATCCTTACCAGATCCTACTCTGTACCTGCCTCTCCAACTGCTCCTACCCAATATCTCCCATCCTTACCAGATCCTCCTCTGTACCTGCCTCTCTAACTGCTCCTACCCAATATCTCCCATCCTTATCAGATCCTCCTCTGTACCCGCCTCTCTAACTGCTCCTACCCAATATCTCCCATCATTATCAGATCCTCCTCTGTACCTGCCTCTCTAACTGCTCCTACCCAATATCTCCCATCATTACCAGCTCCTCCTCTGTACCTGCCTCTCTAACTGCTCCTACCCAATATCTCCCATCATTACCAGCTCCTCCTCTGTACCCACCTCTCTAACTGCTCCTACCCAGTATCTCCCATCATTACCAGATCCTCCTCTGTACCCGCCTCTCTAACTGCTCCTACCCAATATCTCCCATCATTACCAGCTCCTCCTCTGTACCCACCTCTCTAACTGCTCCTACCCAGTATCTCCCATCCTTACCAGATCCTCCTCTGTACCCGCCTCTCTAACTGCTCCTACCCAATATCTACCATCATTACCAGCTCCTCCTCTGTACCCACCTCTCTAACTGCTCCTACACAGTATCTCCCATCCTTACCAGATCCTCCTCTGTACCCGCCTCTCCAACTGCTCCTACCCAATATCTCCCATCATTATCAGATCCTCCTCTGTACCTGCCTCTCTAACTGCTCCTACCCAATATCTGCCATCATTACCAGATCCTCCTCTGTACCTGCCTCTCCAACTGCTCCTACCCAATATCTCCCATCATTATCAGATCCTCCTCTGTACCCGCCTCTCCAACTGCTCCTACCCAATATCTCCCATCCTTACCAGATCCTCCTCTGTACCCGCCTCTCTAACTGCTCCTACCCAGTATCTCCCATCCTTACCAGATCCTCCTCTGTACCTGCCTCTCCAACTGCTCCTACCCAATATCTCCCATCCTTACCAGATCCTCCTCTGTACCCGCCTCTCTAACTGCTCCTACCCAGTATCTCCCATCCTTACCAGATCCTCCTCTGTACCCGCCTCTCTAACTGCTCCTACCCAGTATCTCCCATCCTTACCAGATCCTCCTCTGTACCTGCCTCTCTAACTGCTCCTACCCAGTATCTCCCATCCTTACCAGATCCTCCTCTGTACCCGCCTCTCCAACTGCTTCTACCCAATATCTCCCATCATTACCAGATCCTCCTCTGTACCCGCCTCTCTAACTGCTCCTACCCAGTATCTCCCATCCTTACCAGATCCTCCTCTGTACCCGCCTCTCCAACTGCTCCTACCCAATATCTCCCATCATTACCAGATCCTCCTCTGTACCCGCCTCTCTAACTGCTCCTACCCAGTATCTCCCATCCTTACCAGATCCTCCTCTGTACCCACCTCTCTAACTGCTCCTACCCAATGTCTGCCATCCTTGCCAACTCCTCCTTGTCCTCTGTACCCTCCTATTTGTTTCTACACAAAATCTGTCATCCTTACTAGCTCCTCCTCTTCTCTGTACCATCCTATCAGCTTCTACCCAGTGTCTGCCATCCTTACCAGCTCCTCATCTGTATCTGCCTTTCCAACTTCCCCTGTCCAATATCTGCCCATCCTTCCTACCCGACTCTCTAACGTACCCTATTCTATATCTGCCATCCTTACCAGCTCCTCCTCTGTTCCCACCTCTCTAAATTCTCCTACCCAATATCGCCCATCATTACCAGCTCCTCCTCGTCCTCTGTACCCTTCTCTCTGTTTCTACCCAACGTCTGCCATGCTTACCAGCTCCTCTTCTCTGTACCCTCCTATCTGCTTCTACCCAGTGTCTGCCATTCTTACAGCTCCTCCTCCTCTGTACCCGCCTCTCTAACTGCTCCTATCCAATGTCTGCCATCCCTATAGCTCCTCCTCTGTACCCTCCTCTCTATTTATTTCTAGCCAATGTCTGTCATCCTTACTAACTCCTCCTCTTCTCTGTACCATCCTATCAGCTTCTACCCAATGTCTGTCATCCTTACTAACTCCTCCTCTTCTCTGTACCATCCTATCAGCTTCTACCCAATGTCTGTCATCCTTACTAGCCCCTCCTCTTCTCTGTACCATCCTATCAGCTTCTACCCATTGTCTTCAATCCTTACCAGCTCCTCATCTGTATCTGCCTTTCTAACTTCCCCTGTCCAATATCTGCCCATCTTTATCTGCCCATCTTTTCCTCTCTAACGTACCCTATTCTATATCTGCCATCCTTAGCAGTTCCTCCTCCTTTATACCATCTATTCTAACTTCTCCTTCCCAACGTCTGCCATCCTTACCAGCTCTCCTCTGTACCCGCCTCTCTAACTGCTCCTATCCAATGTCTACCATCCTTGCCAACTCCTCCTCTGTACCCACCATTCTAACTGCTTTTACCTAATATCTGCCCACCATTACCAGCTCCTCTTTCCTCACCCGTTCAGACTTCCAGGCCTGGTTTTTTGTGTATTCAGCATCAACAAGATCTGGGTTTTCCCGGGACAAAAGGATCAGGGGGTCCCGCTCAGGGCTCGTCCTACAGGTTCCAAAAAAAGGGTTAATGACCAATGAGAAAAGAGAGAATGGTTAGGATCTGTGGAACAGGGATCACAAAGTGAAGAGATGGTGGGGGTGAGGGAAATCACTAAGTGCAGAGATGGAGGAGGGGGGATGGGATCAGAAAGAGGAGAGACCAATCGGTGGAAAGATGGAGAAAGTGGAAGGGGGATCACTGAAAGAAGAGACAGAGAAGGTGGAGAGGGGAAAATCACCAAGCAGGGAAAGGAGGAAAGGGGTCACTTAGTGGAGAGTCAGAGGAGAAGAAAAAGGTAGATTAGGATGAGGAGAACACTTGGTGGAGAGACACAGAAGATGGAGGTGATCATTGGGCAGAGAGAAAGAAAATGGTAAGAAGATAACCACTGGGTGTAGAGATGCATGAGTAGAAAAGGGTAAGAAGATAATCACAGGGTGGAGAGACGGAGGAGTAGAAAAGGGTAAGAAGATAATCACAGGGTGGAGAGACGGAGGAGTAGAAAAGGGTAAGAAGATAATCACCGGGTGTAGAGATGGAGGAGTAGAAAAGGGTAAGAAGATAATCACCAGGTGGAGAGATGGAGGAGTAGAAAAGGGTAAGAAGATAATCACAGTGTGGAGAGATGGAGGAGTAGAAAGGAGCTGTAACAGTTGGGAATGATTTAGTGGATGAGACAGGATGAGGGAGTAAAGAAACGAGAAACTCATTTGGAGAATATGGGAAGAGGGAGTTAGTGGGGGAAGTAGGAGAATGAGGTCATCAGAGCCGGCCCGTACATGGGTCCTGGTGGGTCCATGGGACCCAGATGGCATTTTGACAGGAGAGGCAATTTGCCACCCCAAGACATGTTCTCACGCTGGCCTAGAGCGCAGATCTGCTGCCCGGCGACTGCTGCCCTTCAAAAAAAAACCAAACAAAAAAAATTGCCAGCAGAGGCAAAAGCCTCTCTGCGGGTGGGCAGTCAGCTTGCCGATTCTGCCTCTCGTGAGGTCAGAGCTGCCTGCCACTATACACCAGGGAGCTGGACAACTGTGGGTGCTGGCTGGGGTAAGTCCTGGGTGGGCAATGTGGGTGATGGGGCATGTCCTGGGGTGCAGGGGTAAGTCCTAGGTGGGCAATGTGGGTGATGGGGTTTGTTTTAATGGGTATCAGGCAGTGGTATATTTAATTGGCAAACTGACCGTGGCATATTTTAATGGGCAAGCTGACTGTGCCATATGGAGGGAGCAGAGAGACAGACAGAGGTTAGAAAAGGAGACAGACAGACAGACATGGAGGAGAGAGAGACAAAAGAGGAGAAGATACATAGGAAAGAGACACATGTGGAGAGAAGACAGACGTGGGGAGAGGAGACAGACTTGGGGAGAGGAGACAGACGTGGGGAGAGGAGACAGACGTGGGGAGAGGAGACAGACGTGGGGAGAGGAGACAGACGTGGGGAGAGGAGACAGACGTGGGGAGAGGAGACAGACGTGGGGAGAGGAGACAGACAGTGGGGAGAGGAGACAGAAGTGGGGAGAGGAGAGAGAAGTGGGGAGAGGAGAGAGACGTGGGGAGAGGAGAGAGACGTGGGGAGAGGAGACAGAAGTGGGGAGAGGAGAGAGACGTGGGGAGAGGAGAGAGACGTGGGGAGAGGAGAGAGACGTGGGGAGAGGAGACAGACGTGGGGAGAGGAGACAGACGTGGGGAGAGGAGACAGACGTGGGGAGAGGAGACAGACGTGGGGAGAGGAGACAGACGTGGGGAGAGGAGACAGACGTGGGGAGAGGAGACAGACGTGGGGAGAGGAGAGAGACGTGGGGAGAGGAGAGAGACGTGGGGAGAGGAGAGAGACTTGGGGAGAGGAGAGAGACTTGGGGAGAGGAGAGAGACTTGGGGAGAGGAGAGAGACGTGGGGAGAGGAGACAGACATGGGGAGAGGAGACAGACTTGGGGAGAGGAGACAGACTTGGGGAGAGGAGACAGACTTGGGGAGAGGAGACAGACTTGGGGAGAGGAGACAGACTTGGGGAGAGGAGACAGACATGGGGAGAGGAGACAGACGTGGGGAGAGGAGACAGACGTGGGGAGAGGAGAGACGTGGGGAGAGGAGAGAGACGTGGGGAGAGGAGAGAGACGTGGGGAGAGGAGACAGACATGGGGAGAGGAGACAGACATGGGGAGAGGAGACAGACATGGGGAGAGGAGACAGACATGGGGAGAGGAGAGAGACGTGGGGAGAGGAGAGAGACGTGGGGAGAGGAGACAGAAGTGGGGAGAGGAGAGAGACGTGGGGAGAGGAGACAGACTTGGGGAGAGGAGACAGACGTGGGGAGAGGAGACAGACGTGGGGAGAGGAGACAGACGTGGGGAGAGGAGACAGACATGGGGAGAGGAGAGAGACATGGGGAGAGGAGAGAGACATGGGGAGAGGAGACAGACTTGGGGAGAGGAGAGAGACGTGGGGAGAGGAGACAGACATGGGGAGAGGAGACAGACTTGGGGAGAGGAGAGAGACATGGGGAGAGGAGAGAGACATGGGGAGAGGAGACAGACTTGGGGAGAGGAGAGAGACGTGGGGAGAGGAGACAGACATGGGGAGAGGAGACAGACATGGGGAGAGGAGAGAGACATGGGGAGAGGAGACAGACGTGGGGAGAGGAGACAGACGTGGGGAGAGGAGACAGAAGTGGGGAGAGGAGACAGAAGTGGGGAGAGGAGAGAGACGTGGGGAGAGGAGACAGACATGGGGAGAGGAGACAGACATGGGGAGAGGAGACAGACGTGGGGAGAGGAGACAGACATGGGGAGAGGAGACAGAAGTGGGGAGAGGAGACAGAAGTGGGGAGAGGAGACAGACGTGGGGAGAGGAGACAGACATGGGGAGAGGAGACAGACATGGGGAGAGGAGACAGAAGTGGGGAGAGGAGACAGAAGTGGGGAGAGGAGACAGAAGTGGGGAGAGGAGACAGACGTGGGGAGAGGAGAGAGACGTGGGGAGAGGAGACAGACATGGGGAGAGGAGACAGACATGGGGAGAGGAGACAGACATGGGGAGAGGAGAGAGACGTGGGGAGAGGAGAGAGACGTGGGGAGAGGAGAGAGACGTGGGGAGAGGAGACAGAAGTGGGGAGAGGAGACAGACGTGGGGAGAGGAGACAGACATGGGGAGAGGAGACAGACATGGGGAGAGGAGACAGACATGGGGAGAGGAGACAGACATGGGGAGAGGAGACAGACGTGGGGAGAGGAGAGAGACGTGGGGAGAGGAGAGAGACGTGGGGAGAGGAGAGAGACGTGGGGAGAGGAGACAGAAGTGGGGAGAGGAGAGAGACGTGGGGAGAGAAGACAGACTTGGGGAGAGGAGAGAGACGTGGGGAGAGGAGACAGACTTGGGGAGAGGAGACAGACTTGGGGAGAGGAGACAGACTTGGGGAGAGGAGAGAGACGTGGGGAGAGGAGACAGACGTGGGGAGAGGAGACAGACGTGGGGAGAGGAGACAGACGTGGGGAGAGGAGACAGACGTGGGGAGAGGAGACAGACGTGGGGAGAGGAGACAGACGTGGGGAGAGGAGACAGACGTGGGGAGAGGAGAGAGACTTGGGGAGAGGAGAGAGACTTGGGGAGAGGAGAGAGACGTGGGGAGAGGAGAGAGAAGTGGGGAGAGGAGACAGACGTGGGGAGAGGAGACAGACGTGGGGAGAGGAGACAGACATGGGGAGAGGAGAGAGACGTGGGGAGAGGAGACAGACGTGGGGAGAGGAGACAGACGTGGGGAGAGGAGACAGACGTGGGGAGAGGAGAGAGACGTGGGGAGAGGAGACAGACATGGGGAGAGGAGACAGACGTAGGGAGAGGAGACAGACGTGGGGAGAGGAGACAGACGTGGGGAGAGGAGACAGACGTGGGGAGAGGAGACAGACGTGGGGAGAGGAGACAGACGTGGGGAGAGGAGACAGACGTGGGGAGAGGAGACAGACATGGGGAGAGGAGAGAGACGTGGGGAGAGGAGACAGACATGGGGAGAGGAGACAGACATGGGGAGAGGAGACAGACATGGGGAGAGGAGAGAGACGTGGGGAGAGGAGAGAGACGTGGGGAGAGGAGAGAGACGTGGGGAGAGGAGAGAGACGTGGGGAGAGGAGACAGAAGTGGGGAGAGGAGAGAGACGTGGGGAGAGGAGACAGACGTGGGGAGAGGAGACAGACGTGGGGAGAGGAGACAGACGTGGGGAGAGGAGACAGACGTGGGGAGAGGAGAGAGACGTGGGGAGAGGAGACAGACGTGGGGAGAGGAGACAGACGTGGGGAGAGGAGACAGACGTGGGGAGAGGAGACAGACGTGGGGAGAGGAGACAGACGTGGGGAGAGGAGACAGACGTGGGGAGAGGAGACAGACGTGGGGAGAGGAGACAGACGTGGGGAGAGGAGACAGACGTGGGGAGAGGAGACAGACGTGGGGAGAGGAGACAGGCGTGGGGAGAGGAGACAGGCGTGGGGAGAGGAGACAGGCGTGGGGAGAGGAGACAGGCGTGGGGAGAGGAGACAGACGTGGGGAGAGGAGAGAGACATGTATGACATGGTGAAGAGACAGACATGGGTGGGATGGTGAGAGAGACATGGGGGGAGACAGACATGGAGGGAAAGGCAGACATAGATGGCATGGGGAGAGAGACATGGTACAAAGTGGATGGCATGGGGGGAGTGGCAGAAATGAGGTTCTCCCCTGGGAGGGACACAAATGGGGTGGCAAAATAAGGGTTTTCGTAGGGTGATAAAAATCCTTGCACCAGCCCTGAGTACAGGAGCAGACATCCCTGGTTATGAAAGGGTTAAAGTGGTGTCCTGTGTGAGAGATTTCTATCTAATACTGTTGAAAAAGTTAAAAAAAATGGACATTTATAAAATATTATCTAGAAATTTTAGATGATATTTTAAAACTGTCCATTTTTTACATCTGCAGCAGAGTTACATAGAAATCTTTCACATAGGACACCAATTTAACCCTTTCATAACCAGTGATGTCTGCTCCTGTACTTAGATTTTGTAATCCTTTGAGTACAGGAGCAGACGTACCTGGTTATGAAAGGGTTAAAGTGGTGTCCTATGTGAAAGATTTCTATCTAACTCTGCTGCAACTGTAAAAAATGGACAGTTTTAAAATATCCTCTAAAATGTGCAATTCTTCCGTTTGTCTTTACGTTATACTGAGTGCACAGGGAAGGTAACCAGGGGAGTGGGTTGTCTTTACGTTACACTGAGTGCACAGGGCAGGTAACCAGGGGAGTGGGTTGTCTTTACGTTATACTGAGTGCACAGGGCAGGTAACCAGGGGAGTGGGTTGTCTTTACGTTATACTGAGTGCACAGGGCAGGTAACCAGGGGAGTGGGTTGTCTTTACGTTATACTGAGTGCACAGGGAAGGTAACCAGGGGAGTGGGTTGTCTTTACGTTATACTGAGTGCACAGGGCAGGTAACCAGGGGAGTGGGTTGTCTTTACGTTATACTGAGTGCACAGGGAATGTAACCAGGGGAGTGGGTTGTCTTTACGTTATACTGAGTGCACAGGGAAGGTAACCAGGGGAGTGGGTTGTCTTTACGTTATACTGAGTGCACAGGGAATGTAACCAGGGGAGTGGGTTGTCTTTACGTTACACTGAGTGCACAGGGCAGGTAACCAGGGGAGTGGGTTGTCTTTACGTTACACTGAGTGCACAGGGCAGGTAACCAGGGGAGTGGGTTGTCTTTACGTTACACTGAGTGCACAGGGCAGGTAACCAGGGGAGTGGGTTGTCTTTACGTTACACTGAGTGCACAGGGCAGGTAACCAGGGGAGTGGGTTGTCTTTACGTTATACTGAGTGCACAGGGCAGGTAACCAGGGGAGTGGGTTGTCTTTACGTTATACTGAGTGCACAGGGCAGGTAACCAGGGGAGTGGGTTGTCTTTACGTTATACTGAGTGCACAGGGAAGGTAACCAGGGGAGTGGGTTGTCTTTACGTTACACTGAGTGCACAGGGAAGGTAACCAGGGGAGTGGGTTGTCTTTACGTTACACTGAGTGCACAGGGAAGGTAACCAGGGGAGTAGGTTGTCTTTACGTTATACTGAGTGCAAAGGAAAGGTAACTAGGGGAGTGGGTTGTCTTTACGTTATACTGAGTGCACAGGGAAGGTAACCAGGGGAGTGGGTTGTCTTTACGCTATACTGAGTGCACAGGGCAGGTAACCAGGGGAGTGGGTTGTCTTTACGTTATACTGAGTGCACAGGGAAGGTAACCAGGGGAGTGGGTTGTCTTTACGTTATACTGAGTGCACAGGGCAGGTAACCAGGGGAGTGGGTTGTCTTTACGTTATACTGAGTGCACAGGGCAGGTAACCAGGGGAGTGGGTTGTCTTTACGTTATACTGAGTGCACAGGGCAGGTAACCAGGGGAGTGGGTTGTCTTTACGTTATACTGAGTGCACAGGGCAGGTAACCAGGGGAGTGGGTTGTCTTTACGTTATACTGAGTGCACAGGGCAGGTAACCAGGGGAGTGGGTTGTCTTTACGTTATACTGAGTGCACAGGGCAGGTAACCAGGGGAGTGGGTTGTCTTTACGTTATACTGAGTGCACAGGGCAGGTAACCAGGGGAGTGGGTTGTCTTTACGTTATACTGAGTGCACAGGGCAGGTAACCAGGGGAGTGGGTTGTCTTTACGTTATACTGAGTGCACAGGGAAGGTAACCAGGGGAGTGGGTTGTCTTTACGTTATACTGAGTGCACAGGGAATGTAACCAGGGGAGTGGGTTGTCTTTACGTTATACTGAGTGCACAGGGAAGGTAACCAGGGGAGTGGGTTGTCTTTACGTTATACTGAGTGCACAGGGCAGGTAACCAGGGGAGTGGGTTGTCTTTACGTTATACTGAGTGCACAGGGAAGGTAACCAGGGGAGTGGGTTGTCTTTACGTTATACTGAGTGCACAGGGCAGGTAACCAGGGGAGTGGGTTGTCTTTACGTTATACTGAGTGCACAGGGCAGGTAACCAGGGGAGTGGGTTGTCTTTACGTTACACTGAGTGCACAGGGAAGGTAACCAGGGGAGTGGGTTGTCTTTACGTTACACTGAGTGCACAGGGCAGGTAACCAGGGGAGTGGGTTGTCTTTACGTTATACTGAGTGCACAGGGCAGGTAACCAGGGGAGTGGGTTGTCTTTACGTTACACTGAGTGCACAGGGAAGGTAACCAGGGGAGTGGGTTGTCTTTACGTTACACTGAGTGCACAGGGCAGGTAACCAGGGGAGTGGGTTGTCTTTACGTTATACTGAGTGCACAGGGCAGGTAACCAGGGGAGTGGGTTGTCTTTACGTTATACTGAGTGCACAGGGAATGTAACCAGGGGAGTGGGTTGTCTTTACGTTACACTGAGTGCACAGGGCAGGTATCCAGGGGAGTGGGTTGTCTTTACGTTATACTGAGTGCACAGGGCAGGTAACCAGGGGAGTGGGTTTTCTTTACGTTATACTGAGTGCACAGGGAAGGTAACCAGGGGAGTGGGTTGTCTTTACGTTAAACTGAGTGCACAGGGCAGGTAACCAGGGGAGTGGGTTGTCTTTACGTTACACTGAGTGCACAGGGAAGGTAACCAGGGGAGTAGGTTGTCTTTACGTTATACTGAGTGCACAGGGCAGGTAACCAGGGGAGTGGGTTGTCTTTACGTTATACTGAGTGCACAGGGCAGGTAACCAGGGGAGTGGGTTGTCTTTACGTTATACTGAGTGCACAGGGCAGGTAACCAGGGGTGTGGGTTGTCTTTACGTTATACTGAGTGCACAGGGAAGGTAACCAGGGGAGTAGGTTGTCTTTACGTTACACTGAGTGCACAGGGCAGGTAACCAGGGGAGTAGGTTGTCTTTACGTTACACTGAGTGCACAGGGAAGGTAACCAGGGGAGTGGGTTGTCTTTACGTTATACTGAGTGCACAGGGAAGGTAACCAGGGGAGTGGGTTGTCTTTACGTTACACTGAGTGCACAGGGCAGGTAACCAGGGGAGTGGGTTGTCTTTACGTTATACTGAGTGCACAGGGCAGGTAACCAGGGGAGTGGGTTGTCTTTACGTTATACTGAGTGCACAGGGAAGGTAACCAGGGGAGTGGGTTGTCTTTACGTTATACTGAGTGCACAGGGAAGGTAACCAGGGGAGTGGGTTGTCTTTACGTTATACTGAGTGCACAGGGCAGGTAACCAGGGGAGTGGGTTGTCTTTACGTTATACTGAGTGCACAGGGCAGGTAACCAGGGGAGTGGGTTGTCTTTATGTTGTACTGAGTGCACAGGGCAGGTAACCAGGGGAGTGGGTTGTCTTTACGTTACACTGAGTGCACAGGGAAGGTAACCAGGGGAGTGGGTTGTCTTTACGTTATACTGAGTGCACAGGGAAGGTAACCAGGGGAGTGGGTTGTCTTTACGTTATACTGAGTGCACAGGGCAGGTAACCAGGGGAGTGGGTTGTCTTTACGTTATACTGAGTGCACAGGGCAGGTAACCAGGGGAGTGGGTTGTCTTTACGTTATACTGAGTGCACAGGGCAGGTAACCAGGGGAGTGGGTTGTCTTTACGTTATACTGAGTGCACAGGGCAGGTAACCAGGGGAGTGGGTTGTCTTTACGTTATACTGAGTGCACAGGGAAGGTAACCAGGGGAGTGGGTTGTCTTTACGTTACACTGAGTGCACAGGGCAGGTAACCAGGGGAGTGGGTTGTCTTTACGTTATACTGAGTGCACAGGGCAGGTAACCAGGGGAGTGGGTTGTCTTTACGTTATACTGAGTGCACAGGGAATGTAACCAGGGGAGTGGGTTGTCTTTACGTTATACTGAGTGCACAGGGCAGGTAACCAGGGGAGTGGGTTGTCTTTACGTTATACTGAGTGCACAGGGAAGGTAACCAGGGGAGTGGGCTGTCTTTACGTTATACTGAGTGCACAGGGCAGGTAACCAGGGGAGTGGGTTGTCTTTACGTTATACTGAGTGCACAGGGCAGGTAACCAGGGGAGTGGGTTGTCTTTACGTTATACTGAGTGCACAGGGAATGTAACCAGGGGAGTGGGTTGTCTTTACGTTATACTGAGTGCACAGGGCAGGTAACCAGGGGAGTGGGTTGTCTTTACGTTATACTGAGTGCACAGGGCAGGTAACCAGGGGAGTGGGTTGTCTTTACATTATACTGAGTGCACAGGGCAGGTAACCAGGGGAGTGGGTTGTCTTTACGTTATACTGAGTGCACAGGGCAGGTAACCAGGGGAGTGGGTTGTCTTTACGTTATACTGAGTGCACAGGGCAGGTAACCAGGGGAGTGGGTTGTCTTTCAATGACCTGGGGCTTAACCCTTAGTGTGCAAAGCAACGCACATACCCCTCTTGCACTCAAAGGGTTAAATGTGCATAGAGCATCCGTATGGGCGTGTTTTGGTGGGTGTGGTTTGGGGGGCAGCACAATGTCTTGGGCCGGCTCTGGAGGTCATTGATGGAGAAGGTGGAGATACCAGCTACACGGTGAGGAGAAAGGAGAGGGAGGTCATGGAAACAAGAGAGGGAATAGAATGAGGGTCAGATGAGTGACGTTAATGAGTATTCATTACAGAGAACTTTCACCCCCCCTTCCCAACTCCATCTTCCCAGCTGCTTCCTCAATATAACCCCCCAACTAGTATCTCTCTGTCCCCTCACCAGTCTGATCTCTCTCTCGCTAGTCTGCCCCCCCTCTCGCTAGTCTGCCCCCCCCTCTCGCTAGTCTGCCCCCCTCTCGCTAGTCTGCCCCCCCTCTCGCTAGTCTGCCCCCTCTCTCTCGCTAGTCTGCCCCCCTCTCTCGCTAGTCTGCCCCCTCTCTCTCGCTAGTCTGCCCCCTCTCTCGCTAGTCTGCCCCCCTCTCGCTAGTCTGCCCCCCTCTCTCACTAGTCTGCCCCCCTCTCTCACTAGTCTGCCCCCCCTCTCGCTAGTCTGCCCCCCCTCTCGCTAGTCTGCCCCCTCTCTCGCTAGTCTGCCCCCCTCTCTCGCTAGTCTGCCCCCTCTCTCTCACTAGTCTGCCCCCTCTCTCGCTAGTCTGCCCCCCTCTCGCTAGTCTGCCCCTCTCTCTCACTAGTCTGCCCCCTCTCTCGCTAGTCTGCCCCCTCTCTCTCGCTAGTCTGCCCCCCCTCTCGCTAGTCTGCCCCCCTCTCTCACTAGTCTGCCCCCTCTCTCTCGCTAGTCTGCCCCCCTCTCGCTAGTCTGCCCCCCTCTCTCGCTAGTCTGCCCCCCCTCTCGCTAGTCTGCCCCCCTCTCTCGCTAGTCTGCCCCCCTCTCGCTAGTCTGCCCCCCTCTCGCTAGTCTGCCCCCTCTCTCTCGCTAGTCTGCCCCCCTCTCGCTAGTCTGCCCCTCTCTCTCACTAGTCTGCCCCCTCTCTCTCGCTAGTCTGCCCCCCTCTCGCTAGTCTGCCCCCCTCTCTCGCTAGTCTGCCCCTCTCTCTCACTAGTCTGCCCCTCTCTCTCACTAGTCTGCCCCCCCTCTCACTAGTCTGCCCCCTCTCTCTCACTAGTCTGCCCCCTCTCTCGCTAGTCTGCCCCCCCTCTCTCGCTAGTCTGCCCCCCTCTCTCCCTAGTCTGCCCCCCCTCTCGCTAGTCTGCCCCCTCTCTCTCGCTAGTCTGCCCCCCTCTCTCGCTAGTCTGCCCCCCTCTCTCGCTAGTCTGCCCCCCTCTCGCTAGTCTGCCCCCCTCTCGCTAGTCTGCCCCCTCTCTCTCGCTAGTCTGCCCCCTCTCTCTCGCTAGTCTGCCCCCCTCTCGCTAGTCTGCCCCCTCTCTCTCGCTAGTCTGCCCCCCTCTCGCTAGTCTGCCCCCCTCTCGCTAGTCTGCCCCCTCTCTCTCGCTAGTCTGCCCCCCCTCTCTCGCTAGTCTGCCCCCCTCTCTCGCTAGTCTGCCCCCCTCTCGCTAGTCTGCCCCTCTCTCTTACTAGTCTGCCCCCTCTCTCTCGCTAGTCTGCCCCCCTCTCGCTAGTCTGCCCCCCTCTCTCGCTAGTCTGCCCCCTCTCTCTCGCTAGTCTGCCCCCCTCTCGCTAGTCTGCCCCCCTCTCTCACTAGTCTGCCCCCCCTCTCGATAGTCTGCCCCTCTCTCTCACTAGTCTGCCCCCCCTCTCGCTAGTCTGCCCCCTCTCTCTCACTAGTCTGCCCCCTCTCTCGCTAGTCTGCCCCCCCTCTCTCGCTAGTCTGCCCCCCCTCTCTCGCTAGTCTGCCCCCCCTCTCTCGCTAGTCTGCCCCCCTCTCTCCCTAGTCTGCCCCCCCTCTTGCTAGTCTGCCCCCTCTCTCTCACTAGTCTGCCCCCCTCTCTCGCTAGTCTGCCCCCCCTCTCGCTAGTCTGCCCCCCCTCTCTCGCTAGTCTGCCCCCCTCTCTCGCTAGTCTGCCCCCCTCTCGCTAGTCTGCCCCCCCTCTCTCGCTAGTCTGCCCCCCTCTCTCGCTAGTCTGCCCCCCCTCTCGCTAGTCTGCCCCCCTCTCTCACTAGTCTGCCCCCTCTCTCGCTAGTCTGCCCCCTCTCTCTCACTAGTCTGCCCCCCTCTCTCACTAGTCTGCCCCCCTCTCTCGCTAGTCTGCCTCTCTCTCGCTAGTCTGCCCCCCCTCTCGCTAGTCTGCCCCCTCTCTCTCACTAGTCTGCCCCCTCTCTCGCTAGTCTGCCCCCCTCTCTCGCTAGTCTGCCCCCCCTCTCGCTAGTCTGCCCCCCCTCTCGCTAGTCTGCCCCCCTCTCTCTAGTCTGCCCCCCTCTCTCGCTAGTCTGCCCCCCTCTCGCTAGTCTGCCCCCCTCTCGCTAGTCTGCCCCCCCTCTCGCTAGTCTGCCCCCTCTCTCTCGCTAGTCTGCCCCCCTCTCTCGCTAGTCTGCCCCCCTCTCTCGCTAGTCTGCCCCCCTCTCGCTAGTCTGCCCCCTCTCTCGCTAGTCTGCCCCCCCTCTCTCTAGTCTGCCCCCCTCTCTCGCTAGTCTGCCCCCCTCTCGCTAGTCTGCCCCCCCTCTCGCTAGTCTGCCCCCCTCTCGCTAGTCTGCCCCCTCTCTCGCTAGTCTGCCCCCCTCTCTCGCTAGTCTGCCCCCCTCTCGCTAGTCTGCCCCTCTCTCGCTAGTCTGCCCCCCTCTCGCTAGTCTGCCCCCCTCTCTCGCTAGTCTGCCCCCCTCTCGCTAGTCTGCCCCCCCTCTCGCTAGTCTGCCCCCTCTCTCTCGCTAGTCTGCCCCCCCTCTCGCTAGTCTGCCCCCCTCTCGCTAGTCTGCCCCCCCTCTCGCTAGTCTGCCACCCCTCATGCTAGTCTGCCCCCTCTCTCGCTAGTCTGCCCCCCTCTCTCGCTAGTCTGCCCCCCTCTCACTAGTCTGCCACCCCGCTAGTCTCACCCCTCTCGCTAGTCTCACCCCCCTCTCTATAGTCTGCCCTCCCTATCGCTAGTCTGCCCTCCCTCTCTCACTAGTCTGCCCCCCTCTTTCACTAGTCTGCCCTCCCTATCGCTAGTCTGCCCCCCCTCTCGCTAGTCTGCCCCCTCTCTCGCTAGTCTGCCCCCCTCTCTCGCTAGTCTGCCCCCCCCGCTAGTCTCACCCCTCTCGCTAGTCTCACCCCCCTCTCGATAGTCTGCCCTCCCTATCGCTAGTCTGCCCTCCCTCTCTCACTAGTCTGCCCCCCTCTTTCACTAGTCTGCCCTCCCTATCGCTAGTCTGCCCCCCCTCTCGCTAGTCTGCCCCCTCTCTCTCGCTAGTCTGCCCCCCTCTCTCGCTAGTCTGCCCCCCCGCTAGTCTCACCCCTCTCGCTAGTCTCACCCCCCTCTCGATAGTCTGCCCTCCCTATCGCTAGTCTGCCCTCCCTCTCTCACTAGTCTGCCCCCCTCTTTCACTAGTCTGCCCTCCCTATCGCTAGTCTGCCCCCCCTCTCGCTAGTCTGCCCCCTCTCTCTCGCTAGTCTGCCCCCTCTCTCTCGCTAGTCTGCCCCCCCTCTCGCTAGTCTGCCCCCTCTCTCTCGCTAGTCTGCCCCCTCTCTCGCTAGTCTGCCCCCTCTCGCTAGTCTGCCCCCCCTCTCGCTAGTCTGCCCCCTCTCTCGCTAGTCTGCCCCCTCTCTCGCTAGTCTGCCCCCCTCTCTCGCTAGTCTGCCCCCCTCTCTCGCTAGTCTGCCCCCCTCTCGCTAGTCTGCCCCCCTCTCGCTAGTCTGCCCCCCTCTCTCGCTAGTCTGCCCCCCTCTCGCTAGTCTGCCCCCTCTCTCGCTAGTCTGCCCCCTCTCGCTAGTCTGCCCCCCCTCTCGCTAGTCTGCCCCCTCTCTCTCGCTAGTCTGCCCCCCTCTCTCGCTAGTCTGCCCCCTCTCTCTCACTAGTCTGCCCCCCCTCTCGCTAGTCTGCCCCCCTCTCGCTAGTCTGCCCCCCCCTCTCGCTAGTCTGCCCCCCACTCGCTAGTCTGCCCCCCTCTCGCTAGTCTGCCCCCCTCTCTCGCTAGTCTGCCCCCCTCTCGCTAGTCTGCCCCCCTCTCTCGCTAGTCTGCCCCCCCTCTCGCTAGTCTGCCCCCCCTCTCGCTAGTCTGCCCCCTCTCTCTCGCTAGTCTGCCCCCCCTCTCGCTAGTCTGCCCCCCTCTCGCTAGTCTGCCCCCCTCTCGCTAGTCTGCCCCCCCTCTCGCTAGTCTGCCACCCCTCTCGCTAGTCTGCCCCCCTCTCTCGCTAGTCTGCCCCCCTCTTTCGCTAGTCTGCCACCCCGCTAGTCTCACCCCTCTCGCTAGTCTCACCCCCCTCTCGATAGTCTGCCCTCCCTATCGCTAGTCTGCCCTCCCTCTCTCACTAGTCTGCCCCCCTCTTTCACTAGTCTGCCCTCCCTATCGCTAGTCTGCCCTCCCTCTCTCGCTAGTCTGCCCCCCCTCGTTAGTCTGCCCCCCCTCGTTAGTCTGCCCCCCTCTCGCTAGTCTGCCCCCCTCTCTAGTCCTTTACTTTCTCCTCTTCTGTCTCATCTCCCTCCACTACACATCACTTGTCCTGTGCCCCCCAACCTGTCAGTTTATACCTATCCCAACAGATCAGCCTTTCTATCGAGATCTGTGCCTCAGTCTCATCAGTTCACAGGCTGCTTCCTTCCTCCTCCACTAGAGGCACTGTCT
This sequence comes from Rhinophrynus dorsalis, assembly GCA_037306005.1. Lineage (NCBI taxonomy): Eukaryota > Metazoa > Chordata > Amphibia > Anura > Rhinophrynidae > Rhinophrynus > Rhinophrynus dorsalis. The sequence goes on from JBBDGT010000270.1 coordinate 139,228, forward strand.
CTATGAAACCCAGCTTTCTTACCTGGATCCTCTGAAATAGCCTTTAGGGATCTTCTTCTCCCAGGGCCAGAGATCGGCTGCCCTACGGAGACACCAATCAGTGTTAGTTACATGAGAAAAGACATGTCCTCTGCTGAGGATTTCACACCGTGTACCCGCCCCACTACCGGTGAATTAAGCCGGTGACCCCACCCCACTAATGAGCATATCTCCATATCTGCCTACTCTTTTGAGAAGCTCACACCACAATTCCTATTGGGGTATCCCATGTCCCTTAGGTACTAGGGCTGAAACCAGAGGACCCTACTAGAAAGGACAATTACCAGAGTACCCACAGTCAGAAGAATATTTTGGTGCCCGCACTAAATGATGTATGCCCTGGTACCTCCACTTCCTGTGCACCAGCCAGAATGCCCACCATTGGGTACCAGGAAATCTGTGTCCTACACCACTAACCTCCTCAGCTCTTCCCTCATGAGGTCCCAGCGTCCCAGTCCGGTGGGGTAGATGGGCCACACAGCAGGTCCTCCTTCCCAAAACGTCCAGGCAGGATACATGATATCCAGGTAATCCGAGGTCTTTCATTGAACAAGAAAGAACAAACCTGGGTAAGTGACCCTGACCCACGACAAGCGAGAAAAGGTCCTGGAATGTCGTCTGTGTAAAAGGAGACCCGCCCCCTGCCTCCTCCTAAACCACAGTTAGTTAGTCTTTTATTTAAACACAGAGGCAGCGGTGGTTGGTTGAGGAGGGGAAGGGGTGCTCCTCAATTAATTAGCACTTTCCAGAGATATATATATATATATATATATATATATATATATATATATATATATATATATATATATATACACACACATGGAAAAGAGGAACACATCATAGGAACATAGTACGTTAGTTTGAAAAAAGACACCTCCATCAAGTTCAGCCCTTGCCTCATAACCCAGAAAAATGAGGATTACATAGCTTTCCTGCTGCAAAATACTTTAGTCTTTTATCAGACCTTTCCGTTTTGCCTACTAATACACAGTATAACCCGGTCTGTTCCCTTTTGCCTACTAATACACAGTGTAACCCTGTATGTTCCCTTTTGAAAGAAATGTATCTAATCTTCTCTTAAATGTATCCATTGTATCTGCCATAACTACCTCCCTGGGCAATGAATTCCACAATTTGACAGACCTTACCGTAAAAAAACCCTTCCTCTGCTGAAGTCTAAACCTCCTTTCCTCTAATCTCAAGGGGTGTCCCCTGGTCACCTGATCAGGCCTTGGAATAAATAGCTCACCCCAGAGATCCTTGTATTGACCTCTCATATACTTGTACAATGTGATAAGGTCTCCTCTTAGTCGTCTTTTCTCTACAGTAAATAAACCAAGTTTGTTTAGTCGTTCCTCATACGTCAAGTCCTCCATTCCCCTAATTAATTTTGTTGCTCTTCGCTGTACCATCTCTAGTTCTAGTATATCCTTTTTCAGAACTGGTACCCAAAACAACACTGCACACTCAAGGTGAGGTCTTACCAATGATTTGTATAATGGCAAAATAATGTTATCCACTCTTGCTTCAATACCTCTTTTTATACAAGACAGGACTTTGTTTGCCTTTGCTACTGCTGTTTGACACTGGTCACTGTTTCCAAGTTTGTAGATGACAAGGATACCCAGGTCTTTCTCTAGCAACGAGTCCCCTAATATGATTCCATTAAGTTTATAAGTAGCCTTGGGATTGTTTCCTCCCAAATGCATGACTTTACACTTCCCCACATTAAACTTCATATTCCATTTGTTTGCCCAATCTGCCATTTTATGTAAATGCCTCTGTAAAGAACATAATGAATTTTTTACCCTGCTTAATTCAGTGTCATAGAAAGCAAAAAATATCAATATTTGCAGATATCTATTTCCAGGTCATTTATAAACATGATAAAAAGCAGAGGACCTAATACTGAACCCTGAGGTACTCCACTCTCCACTTTAACTGTATTGGAGAATTTTCCATTTACAACCACACACTGTTCCCTATCCTTCAACCAGTTTTGTATCCAATTACAAAGGTTATCTCCTAGCCCCAATTTCTTTATTTTATACCCCAGCCTTCTGTGTGGCACTGTATCAAATGCCTTTGCAAAATATATATATATATATATATATATATATATATATATATATATATATATATATATATATATATATATATATATACTACATCTACTGCCTTGCCATTATCTAGGTTGCTGCTTACTTCCTCATAGAAGCTGAAAGGGATAGTAATGTTTCACAATAAAAGCAGCTCCAATTAATCATCATAGTATTTGAGCCATAGAGTGTCTGAGTGTCTGTCAGAGTTGTAGTACAAGAGTAACTGAATGATAAAGTATCCCCCTCCTGCCCCTTTTACTGAGGTAACACTGCTCACCTCAGAGCAGCAAGGTGGTGTCCAGGTGGATTGCAGATAGGGACAATCTTCAATTAAGATAAGGGAAAAACCTGTCAATTGGGGCAGGGTGTTTTCATTGTTCTCACAGTAAGAAGATTGCCCCTTGCTACAATCTGTCTGGTCTGTGGACCAGATTCCACATCTGAGGTGAGCAGTGTTACACTAGGTAAAAGGGACGGGAGGGGGACACTTTATCATTCAGTTACTCTTGAACTACAATGCTCGCAGTAATGTAACACTCTGTATGGCTCAAATACTATGAAGATTAATTGGAGCTGCTGTTTTTGTGAAACATTACTATCCCTTGAAGTGATTAGTTTGGCATGATCTATTCCTCATAAAACCATGTTGATTCCTGCTAATAATCTTATTTTTTAGGTGTACTCCTGAATATAATCCTTTACTATCCCTTCTAGCAGGTTTCCTACTACAGAGATCAAACTCACAGGTCTATAATTCCCAGGTACTGTTATAGTTCCCTTCTTATATAGAGGCACTACATTGGCTTTATGCCAGTCTTGTGGCACTGAACCTGTGATGAGAAAATCTTTAAAGAATAAAATAGAGGGGTCTTGCGATCATAACACAAATGTCTTATCTCCAATCTCATATAGATATTTGACTGTTTAAAGGGACAGTAATACTTCGTTTTATCTTTATTTTATTTTGTAGGCATTAAAAAACATGAATAATGATATAAGTCTTATCTCTCAAACCTTTATGGTTTAAGAGATATTCACAAGCAAAGTTTCCCCTCCCGCCCCTTTTACTGATGTAACACTGCTCAGCCAGATCAGAAGGGAGGTGCCCAGGTAGACTGCAGAGAGGGACAATCTTCAATTAAGATAAGGGAAAAACCTGAAAAACTTGTCAAGGGGGGCAGGGCTTTCATTGTTCTCACAGGAAGAAGACTGTCCCCTGCTGTTATCTGTCTGGTCTATGGACTGGATTCCACATCTGAGAAGAGATGGCTTACACTAGGTAAAAGGGGCGGGGGGACTTTGTTTGTGAATATCTCTCAAACCATAAAGGTTTGAGGGATAAGACTTATATCGTTCTTCATGTTTTTTTAATGCCTACAAAATAAAATAAAGTTAAAACGATGTATTACTATCCCTTTAAAGCATGGAATACTAAATTAATCAATACTATATATAAATTACATACTATAATACTAAATTAATCAAAGTATGAAAGTATTAAGCTGCTTGAAGCTTGACATTACAGATAAATTATTACTCAGATTGGAGTGCACAACCGTAGGAAAATCAGTGTCTGATGTGAAGTGCCTTATACTGTAATACTGTTAGTGGCAAGTCCCGCAGAGAATTAGTTATATGGACATTTAATATAGTAGATAACGAATTTACTAGTACAATAAGTCTGTGTGTAATTGGTTCACAGGAATTCACAGTAACAGGGTTCATGCATATTCACGTCACTGTCTCTGTGATTGGTTCCTCCATTAATTGGTACAGTACTGCCTCTTGAAGCTTTTTTTTCTTTTGATTGTATGTAGGATATATAAGGGTTGTGTTGATTACGTGGTGTAATCTTGAAAAAGGCCACAAGTGCTTTCCGAAACATTGATTTAAATAAACCACTGGTGCTTCTTCTACAAACGAACCTGTGAGTTCTTTCTACATTTTCAGACTGAATGCATTAACCATGATTTGGAGGTGCACCCAGGGCATCAGATCTACTAACAGCGAGTGCGTCCCACCTCAGTTGTATCTGCAGGTACATATACACTGCCGGACAAAAGTTTTAGAACACCCCCATTTTTCCAGTTGTTACTCAAAAATTCACAGTTTAATGTCTCAATGTAATCTGAAAATAAAGCATAGAACAAATAAACAATTGGACATTAAAAAGAAATCATGGAATTGTTTTCCTTAACAAAATGTAATCTAAATTTTAGACTCAAAGTAGCCACCTTTTGCGGATATAACAGCCGAACACACGCGTGGCATTCTTTCCACAACAGAAATCAGATATTTTTCTGAAAGGTCTTCCCAACGCTGTTGCAGAAGTTCCCACCAATGTGTTGCACTTGTAGGTTGCTTTGCTTTCACCCTTCGCTAACAACTGGAAAAATGGGGGTGGTCTAAGACTTTTGACCGGTACTGTATATTATATAACACACACTGTCTGAAAACGTCAGTCTTGTCCCACTGGAAGTCACAGACCCCACACATACCAAGCCTGACACCTCCGTCTTGTCCCGCTGGTAGTCATAGACCCACACGTGCACTGTCTGACACCCAGCCTTGCTCCACTGGGGTGTTGCTCCAGCCAGAACGGCGTAAGACAGAAAGCCTTCCCCACATACACCAGGCCTGTCTGGATTTCCCTCCCTGAAGCTGCCTGGAGTAGGCAACACCTTCTCCCATATGTACGTGTACCTTCCGTTTTCCTGAAGACGGCAGAGTGTAGAGAGGCACAGCATCCTGACTACATCACTTCTGGTGGTGAAGGGAAAGATCAGAAACTGCCGAACATAAAGGTAGTTACCTCCTGGCCACCAACACCATAGGATGGATCCAAGAGGTGTTGCTAGCATACATGTCCCGACCCCACATCCACCCATATTTTACACATATATTTATTTTAATATATAACTCCCATGGGTCAATGCCTTATCGTGGTTGAAATGTTTGCGTGTCAGTGAAGCCGAGAACCATGCCATCGGGAGCATATACTCCTGCCAGGGTCACCCAAGGTGGACAGACCAAACCTACGACACCAGACTAAAATTGACCCAAAATCTGCATAACCGCACTGGACCAGCATGACAGATTATGGTCCATTCCCTCACCATGGCTTTACCTCAAAAACAATGGCCCTCATTCTCCAGAGGCTTGCAAGCTACTTCCTATGGCAGTGGGAAGACCAGCTCAATGGAATAGAGTGCTAAGAATCACGAGTTCTACCAGGCTGCCTTTGGACTTTAGACACTGGAACTCTCAACATTTGATCTATGAGTACGGTGTCACACTTAGAAGAACTTATACAAGAATTGAATCACATCAGCTGGGACATCATTGGCTTGTGTGAGACTCGTAGAAAAGGTGAAGATTTACGTAAATTAGGAGATGGACACTGGCTATACTATAAAGGAACCTGTGATAGATGATGTGAAGGAATCAGATTCTTGATTAACAAAAAGACTGACAGACTTAAGTGTAAAATTAGAAAGTATTTCAGAAAGAATAGTTTCCTGTGCTATTTTACAAAACAGTTGATATGTTCTTCAGATCATTCAGGTTTATTCCCCTACAAGTAGCCACAGTGATTATGAAGTTGAAGAATTGTAAGATGATTTATTACTTCTCTACAAATAGAACAATTACCGCTACAAAATTGTAATGGGAGATTTCAATGCAAGAATTGGAAAAAAAAATCAAATCGGACCACATGGAACTGGAAAAAGAGACAATAGAGGTAACAAACCAATTGAATTTGCAGAAGAACAACATTTGTATATCATGAATTTTTTATCCGGAAAAGGACACAGAAAAGATGTAATGGTAATACAAGTGAAACAAGACTTAATCCTTTTAAAGGAGCAGTAAACTTTTGTTTATGAAAACAAATATTTTACAGAGCATTTCCTGATGAATAAAACAATGTCACTCCCATCGCTGTCAGATGTTTTATTCAAAATTTATAGCAGTTTAAATAACCAGGAAGTGAATTTATTGTGTTTACTTCCTGATAGTTCTAACTGACAGGAAGTGAATTTACTGTGTTTACTTCCTGATAGTTCTGACAGGAAGTGAATTTACTGTGTTTACTTCCTGATAGATCTAACTGACAGGAAGTGACTCAGCAGTTTCTATCACATTCTATGGAGAACTGTATGTCTCTGACTTTTCTGACTTTCCTCTCCATTAGAATCTAACAGGAAATCAAATTAGAATTCGACCACTAGAGGGCACTGCTAATATATAAAAACATGGGTTTAAACTGTAATAACTCTGGAAATATCAATCTCTCGGCAGTAGGAGTACCCTTATTTTACTCAATAGGAAAATCCCTACAATATATATTTTTTCATAAAAAAGGTTTACTGCTCCTTTAAACAATAAAATGATTTTCACTGACTGCTTACTCTTAAATCGTTTTAACATTGGAAGCGAGCAAAAAAATCAAAATTGCCTGCAAGAACAAATGAAAGAAAATGATCAAATCAACAAACATGAAGATCGACACTAGGCAGCTATTTAAAATCATAAGAATTTTGAGTTATTACTATATAATTGCTTCAGTGTGATGCAAGACCTTCCAGAAACAGACATTTCGACCCACAATGATACAATTATTGAGACTATAGTAGACACCCCCTGTGCTCTTGCACCTACTGTTAAACAAGAAAACACAAATTGAATTTCAAGAGAAGCAGATGCCATGATGGAACAGCTCTGAGAAATTAATCAAAATAGTAATATTAGAAACAGGATAAAATATGTGGAAATGTGCAAGACCACAAGGAAACACATTAAAGAAGAAACACGTGAGTTCAATGGTGATCTTATCAAATGGTCACTGGAAGAAAATCAAGGGTTAAATACAGAAAAACAAAAGATGACCACACATAGGAGGCAAATATTTGCATTACAGCTTGAAGATGGTAAAACAGCAAAAACTCAACAACAAATACTAAAATGAGTGGAAGAATTTTATTAAATCTTTATAAGGATGAAGGTCAACAAGTGAATGCAGTGTCAGAGGATGAAGATGTGCCACACGTTTTGGTAGAAGAAGTAGAAGCTGCAATAAAATAAAAAAAAATGGTAAAACATCTGGACCTGATAAAGTTACTATTGAAATGTTGAAAGCCGGAGGTCACCCCTTATTCAAAGCCCTAGAAAAATTATTTTCGTAATTCCCAATACTCAGCAAAGTGCCTGATACACGGATTAACGCAGAAGTCATCCTACTGCACAAAAAGGTGATACGTCAGATCTAAAAACTACCAACCAATAAGCCTATTGTCAGTGGTCTGCGAGGTCTTCACAAAGGTATAATCAAGAAGAATGGACACAATACATATCGCTGCACAACCTAAGGAACAAGCAGGCTTCAGGAGCGATTTCAGTACAATGGACCATATCCAGACAGTGTAACAGGTTATAGAGCGACTTAATGACTACAACCTTCCATTATACATAACCTTCATTGACTACGAAAAGGACTTTGACTCAGTGAAAAAGCAACCAATAACTGATGCCCTGATCAACCAAGGAATATATAGAGCTTACATCAATATTCTCCAACCAATATATGAAAATGCAACTGCATCAATACAGATCAACAATGATAAAAGTCCATATCAACATAGAAAAAAGGGGTCTGAAAAGGAGTAAGAATTTCCCCCAAACTATTTTCAGCTTGTTTAGAAGATATTTTCCACAGATTAAATTGGGACAGAAAAAGGACTTAAGATAAATGGAGATTACCTACATCACTTATGTTTTGCAGATGAGATCATACTCTTTTCCAGTTGTCCTGAAGAACTGCAAGAACCCACTGAAGACATACAACAGGAAAGCAAAAGGTTTGGTCTGCAGATGAATATCACCAAAACACAAGTCACGTATAACAAATTTACTATACCATGGAAATCACAGCAGATGGACAAGAAGTGGACAAGTATGTTTAGGAAATGTCAACAGATGGAAACACCATGATAAAAATTGAGCAAGGAATAAAACTGGCATGGGAAGCATCTGGAAAACTTAGTACTACTATCGTTAAGACAAATTTACCAATCTGCCTCAAGAGAGGTTTTTGACCAGTGTGTCCTCCCAGTCCTTACGTATGGCTGTGACACATGGACAATGAATCCCAAAGCCATGCAAATACTTAAGGTTACACAGAGAAGTATGGAGCGGCAAATACTAGGGTTACACAGAGAAGTATGGAGCGGCAAATCCTAAGGTTACACAGAGAAGTATGGAGCGGCAAATACTAGGGTTACACAGAGAAGTATGGAGCGGTAAATCCTAAGGTTACACAGAGAAGTATGGAGCGGTAAATCCTAAGGTTACACAGAGAAGTATGGAGAGGTAAATACTAAGGTTACACAGAGAAGTATGGAGCGGTAAATACTAAGGTTACACAGAGAAGTATGGAGCGGCAAATACTAAGGTTACACAGAGAAGTATGGAGAGGCAAATACTAAGGTTACACAGAGAAGTATGGAGCGGCAAATACTAAGGTTACACAGAGAAGTATGGAGCGGCAAATACTAGGGTTACACAGAGAAGTATGGAGAGGTAAATACTAAGGTTACACAGAGAAGTATGGAGCGGCAAATACTAGGGTTACACAGAGAAGTATGGAGAGGTAAATACTAAGGTTACACAGAGAAGTATGGAGCGGCAAATACTAAGGTTACACAGAGAAGTATGGAGCGACAAATACTAAGGTTACACAGAGAAGTATGGAGAGGTAAATACTAAGGTTACACAGAGAAGTATGGAGCGGCAAATACTAAGCATAACAAAAAGAGACCGAAAAACGTGGGCATGGATTCATCAGAAAACAAAGGTCTCTGATGTAATTGAAAGAGAAAAAACACCTGAAATGGAAATGGCAGCCCACATAGCAAGAAGACATGACGGTAGATGGACAAAATGAATTTTGGAATGGATTCCATTCAATACTAAATGCCCAATAAGAAGACCAAAGACAAGATGGGTAGATGACAATACTAAGGTTGTCGGTACACAGCGGCCACAAAAGTCCCAGGAGTGAAGTTGTTAGAGGCTGGCCGAGGCCTTCATCCTGCAGGGTATCCATAATGGCTGAAGATGATATTGGTACTATATAAATAAAGATAATTTATTATATAGACACACACTGTATTGCACTGTATACATGTACATAAATGAATACACATACATATGCGTTCCTCTGTAATACTGTTGGTTACAAGACTAAAGGAGACAATAGGTTTGACATGATTTGTCTTCATTTCATCCTTTATATCATTAAGAGCTGCAATTCCTATAAGGGAGTCTGGACTTGTGATACAGTGTTTATATACACACCCCTCTCCCCACCATGTATACACCAGTTCCACCGCTCTCCTTTGTCTACCCTCCTCACCTTACTGAAGGAGAAGACAGGGAGGACAGGAGCCATCCAGCGAGGAACCTGCGGATAATCACGGACATTGATCACCAGCTCCATGTCCGGGAGTTCAGGGAGGAGCTGTAAGAGGAAGTGTTCAACGCCGCTGCACCTGGGAGAGACAGGGAGAAAGTAATGAAAAGACACGAAAGTGACATGTGTGGATCGACAGAGAGACACACAAACACACTGAAAGAGACACACGTGTGGACAGTCACAGAGAGACACAAGTGGGGATACACAGAGATGGACGCAAACACATCAAAAGAGACACGTGTGGATAGACAGTGAGAGACAAAAACATATAAAAAAACACACACATTTGTGGATAGAGAGACAGAGAGAGCAAGACGTAATCACATCAAAAGAGACACACATGTGGAGAGAGACAGAGAAACGCAAACACCAAAAGAGACACGTGTGGAGAGAGACAGAGAAGCACAAACACTGAAAGAGACACGTGCACAGACAGCAAGAGAGAGACACACAAACATATCAAAAGAGACACAAGTGGATAGACAGAGAGAGAGAGACAAACACTGAAAGAGACACGTGCACAGACAGCAAGAGAGAGAGACACACAAACATATCAAAAGAGACACAACTGGATAGACAGAGAGAGAGAGAGACAAACACTGAAAGAGACACGTGCACAGACAGCAAGAGAGAGAGACAAACATATCAAAAGAGACACAAGTGGATAGACAGAGAGAGAGAGAGAGAGAGAAACACACTGAAAGAAACACAAACTTGTGGATAGACAGAGAGGCACAAACACTGAAAGAGACGCATGTGCACAGACAGCAAGAGAGACACACACAAACATATCAAAAGAGACACAAGTGGATAGACACAGAGAGAGACAAACACTTCGAAAGAAACACAAACTTGTGGATAGACACAGAGAGGAACACACAGGTGTGGATACACAGAGGATGCAAACACATCGAAAGAGACACATGTGGAGAGACAGAGAGAGGCACACAAACACAATGAAAGAGACGTGTGGATAGACAGAGGGAAAGACGGCAAGACACAAACACGCAGGGTTAGAGACTTTTTTAATCATTTTTTTCTATTTTTAAAAATGGAAAAGTAACAAAGATTTAAACTGATAAAACAGAAAAAAAAAAAAGAATACGCTATTACAATAACACAATAATCGAGTAAGAACCAAACACAGAGGTCAAATGCTGTAATAACAGTCAACGTTTCTATCAAGATCACTGTTTAGCCAAGGTGACCAAACCATTAAAAATTTGTCAAAACAGTTATTTTCTATGGCAGTGAAACACTCACTGGTACATATAAAATATCGGACCATGTCAGCCTCTTCTGTCTCCACTTGGACACAATATACATTCTCACAGCAGCACAGAACAGCGAGATACATTTGGCTTCTGTTTAAAGCGGAACTACCACCCGACACAATCTTTACCTTCACTAAGTCCCCATCTGGCAACTAGCCGCTTAGTAGCGCTAGTCACCATAATAATTACCTTATTTAATAGATTTCTCCACTCTTCACCGGCTGACAGGCAGGACGGAGCACGGACATCTTGCCATTGTGAGGTCCACTCGCCTGCGCTGTCAGTCCCAGCCGGGTCTAGTAGGCATTGCTAGGAGCCATTTGGCTCTGGCTGGGACTGACAGTGCAGGCGGGTGGACGTCACAATGGCAAGATGTCCGCGCTCCGTCCTGCCTGTCAGCCATGGAAGAGAGCATAAATCTATTAAATCAGGTAATTATTCTGGTGACTAGCGCTACTAAGCGGCTAGTCGCCAGACGAGGACTTAGTGAAGATAAAGATTGTGTCGGGTGGTAGTTCCCCTTTAAGTTAAGAATCCTTCTCCGCAACAGCGCCTCCGAATAGATAAATTCATAGTTTTCACCAAGAAATTAGGACAAAACCTCTGAGTTTTTAATATAAACATATCGAACTACCCCACAATCCCACCAAATACGTTTGAGGATGCCCACATCCCGACAATCTCTAAAACAAGTGTCTTCAAATTCACAGGACATTTTGGATAGTTTAGATGGGACTAAATAAATAAGTGTGGTGAAGCAATCTGAATGCCTGAGCCCTAAGATTTTCATTTATACAGCATTTGGCAATATGACTCGTTATTTAAACTACTCCTGGTCTGAGAGAGTTTCCCCTGCCATCTTTTCCAATTTTAGCATTCAATTTAATTTAGAGTTGTCCATCAGTAAGAGCTTACAAGGTAGTGACCAAGATGTACTATTATAAGACCAGTGTTTCACAAGATGCTGAAAAGGGCTTAACGGAGTGGCAAAATAATTCTCAATAATACCTTTTAATTTAAAGCAGCACTTTCATTCAAATTAAAGTGCCCCCAAATCATTATTCACATAGAGATATGCAAATCAAAACTTCTATTATCCTGAATAAGTCTGCATTATTGAGAAATGCAGCTTGTTAGGAGACTCACAGAAATACATTGGTGCGTCTGTACTGTCCGCCCGGTCTCCTCTAGGACTGGTGAGGGGGGAGTGGCATTGCACCTTAAGGTACAGGAAAGGACTGACAGCGCAGGCGCACAGATGCCGGTGAGTCTCCAAACAAGTATGATTTCTCAAGAACGCCGGACTTATTCAGGATAATACAAGTCTTGATACGCGTATCGCTATGTAAATAATGATTTGGGGGGCACATTAAAGCAGAACTTTCATTCAAATGAAAGTCCCACATCTTCCTCCCACCATCCAAAACAATTTCAGAATAAAAAAATCCACACATGGAGAGTACATAGAGCTGGCGTACCGTGCAGGGAACATACACTCCTCGTCCCTGTAGAGCCGGTGACCCAATATCTGATAATGTGTCCCCAACTTCCGACTTATAAGCTGCTGCATCAGATCCCGACTGACTCCATCCCTGAACGGTTCCAGGTCCTGCTGCATCACCCTGAGTGGGAACAGGAGGGGACAATGGTGACACAAGAAGAGAAGGGCGTACACATCCCACAGGGGGAAGGGCGTACACATCCCACAGGGGGAAGGAGAAAGGTGCACACATCCCACAGGGGGAAGGAGAAGGACACACACATCCCACAGGGGGAAGGAGAAGGATGCACACATCCCACAGGGGAAAGGAGAAGGGCGCACACATCCCACAGGGGGAAGGAGAAGGACACACATCCCACAGGGGAAAGGAGAAGGGCGCACACATCCCACAGGGGAAGGAGAAGGACACACACATCCCACAGGGGGAAGGAGAAGGGCGCACACATCCCACAGGGGGGAGGAGAAGGGCGCACACATCCCACAGGGGGGAGGAGAAGGGCGCACACATCCCACAGGGGGGAGGAGAAGGGCGCACACATCCCACAGGGGGGAGGAGAAGGACACACATCCCACAGGGGGGAGGAGAAGGGCGCACACATCCCACAGGGGGAAGGAGAAGGACACACACATCCCACAGGGAGAAGGAGAAGGACACACACATCCCACAGGGGGAAGGAGAAGGACACACATCCCACAGGGGGAGGAGAAGGACACACACATCCCACAGGGGGAAGGAGAAGGACACACACATCCCACAGGGGGAAGGAGAAGGACGCACATCCCACAGGGGGAAGGAGAAGGACACACATCCCACAGGGGGGAGGAGAAGGGTGCACACATCCCACAGGGGAAAGGAGAAGGGCGCACACATCCCACAGGGGGAAGGAGAAGGGCGCACACATCCCACAGGGGGAAGGAGAAGGATGCACACATCCCACAGGGGGAAGGAGGAGGACACACATCCCACAGGGGGAAGGAGAAGGACACACATCCCACAGGGGGAAGGAGAAGGACACACATCCCACAGGGGGGAGGAGAAGGGTGCACACATCCCACAGGGGAAAGGAGAAGGGGGCACACATCCCACAGGGGGAAGGAGAAGGGTGCACACATCCCACAGGGGAAAGGAGAAGGGCGCACACATCCCACGGGGGAAGGAGAAGGACACACACATCCCACAGGGGGAAGGAGAAGGGCGCACACATCCCACAGGGGGAAGGAGAAGGACACACATCCCACAGGGGAAGGAGAAGGACACACATCCCACAGGGGGAAGGAGAAGGGCGCACACATCCCACAGGGGGGAGGAGAAGGGCGCACACATCCCACAGGGGGGAGGAGAAGGGCGCACACATCCCACAGGGGGGAGGAGAAGGGCGCACACATCCCACAGGGGGGAGGACACACGGTGAGGAGAAGGGCGCACACATCCCACAGGGGGGAGGAGAAGGACACACATCCCACAGGGGGGAGGAGAAGGGCGCACACATCCCACAGGGGGAAGGAGAAGGACACACACATCCCACAGGGAGAAGGACACACACATCCCACAGGGGGAAGGAGAAGGACGCACATCCCACAGGGGGAAGGAGAAGGACACACATCCCACAGGGGGAGGAGAAGGACACACACATCCCACAGGGGGAAGGAGAAGGACACACACATCCCACAGGGGGAAGGAGAAGGACGCACATCCCACAGGGGGAAGGAGAAGGACACACATCCCACAGGGGAAGGAGAAGGACACACATCCCACAGGGGGAAGGAGAAGGACACACACATCCCACAGGGGGGAGGAGAAGGACGCACACATCCCACAGGGGGGAGGAGAAGGACGCACACATCCCACAGGGGGGAGGAGAAGGACACACACATCCCACAGGGGGAAGGAGAAGGACACACACATCCCACAGGGGGAAGGAGAAGGACACACATCCCACAGGGGGAAGGAGAAGGACACACATCCCACAGGGGGAAGGAGAAGGACACACATCCCACAGGGGGAAGGAGGAGGACACACATCCCACAGGGGGAAGGAGAAGGGTGCACACATCCCACAGGGGGAAGGAGAAGGACACACATCGCACAGGGGGAAGGAGAAGGACACACACATCCCACAGGGGGAAGGAGAAGGGCGCACACATCCCACAGGGGAAGGAGAAGGACACACACATCCCACAGGGGGAAGGAGAAGGGCGCACACATCCCACAGGGGGAAGGAGAAGGACACACACATCCCACAGGGGGAAGGAGAAGGGTGCACACATCCCACAGGGGGAAGGAGAAGGACGCACACATCCCACAGGGGGAAGGAGAAGGGTGCACACATCCCACAGGGGGAAGGAGAAGGACACACACATCCCACAGGGGGAAGGAGAAGGGTGCACACATCCCACAGGGGGAAGGAGAAGGGCGCACACATCCCACAGGAGAAGGAGAAGGACACACACATCCCACAGGGGGAAGGAGAAGGGCGCACACATCCCACAGAGGGAAGGAGAAGGACACACATCCCACAGGGGGAAGGAGAAGGGCGCACACATCCCACAGGGGGAAGGAGAAGGACACACACATCCCACAGGGGGAAGGAGAAGGACACACACATCCCACAGGGGGAAGGAGAAGGACACACACATCCCACAGGGGGAAGGAGAAGGACACACACATCCCACAGGGGGAAGGAGAAGGACACACACATCCCACAGGGGGAAGGAGAAGGACACACACATCCCACAGGGGGAAGGAGAAGGACAACATCCCACAGGGGGAAGGAGAAGGACACACACATCCCACAGGGGAAGGAGAAGGACACACACATCCCACAGGGGGAAGGAGAAGGGCACACACATCCCACAGGGGAAGGAGAAGGGCGCACACATCCCACAGAGGGAAGGAGAAGGACACACATCCCACAGGGGGAAGGAGAAGGGCGCACACATCCCACAGGGGGAAGGAGAAGGACACACATCCCACAGGGGGAAGGAGAAGGACACACACATCCCACAGGGGGAAGGAGAAGGACACACACATCCCACAGGGGAAGGAGAAGGACACACATCCACAGGGGGAAGGAGAAGGACAACATCCCACAGGGGAAGGAGAAGGACACACATCCCACAGGGGGAAGGAGAAGGACACACACATCCCACAGGGGAAGGAGAAGGACACACATCCCACAGGGGGAAGGAGAAGGACACACATCCCACAGGGGGAAGGAGAAGGACACACATCCCACAGGGGGAAGGAGAAGGACACACACATCCCACAGGGGAAGGAGAAGGACACACATCCCACAGGGGGAAGGAGAAGGACACACACATCCCACAGGGGGAAGGAGAAGGACACACATCCCACAGGGGGAAGGAGAAGGACACACATCCCACAGGGGGAAGGAGAAGGACACACATCCCACAGGGGGAAGGAGAAGGACACACATCCCACAGGGGGAAGGAGAAGGACACACATCCCACAGGGGAAGGAGAAGGACACACATCCCACAGGGGGAAGGAGAAGGACACACACATCCCACAGGGGGAAGGAGAAGGACACACACATCCCACAGGGGAAGGAGAAGGACACACACATCCCACAGGGGAAGGAGAAGGACACACATCCCACAGGGGGAAGGAGAAGGACACACATCCCACAGGGAAGGAGAAGGACACACATCCCACAGGGGGAAGGAGAAGGACACACACATCCCACAGGGGGAAGGAGAAGGACACACACATCCCACAGGGGAAGGAGAAGGACACACATCCCACAGGGGGAAGGAGAAGGACACACACATCCCACAGGGGAAGGAGAAGGACACACACATCCCCCACAGGGGGAAGGAGAAGGACACACATCCCACAGGGGGAAGGAGAAGGACACACATCCCACAGGGGAAAGGAGAAGGACACACATCCCACAGGGGAAAGGAGAAGGACACACATCCCACAGGGGAAAGGAGAAGGACACACACATCCACAGGGGGAAGGAGAAGGACACACACATCCCACAGGGGGAAGGAGAAGGACACACACATCCCACAGGGGGAAGGAGAAGGACACACATCCCACAGGGGGAAGGAGAAGGACACACACATCCCACAGGGGGAAGGAGAAGGACACACACATCCCACAGGGGAAGGAGAAGGACACACATCCCACAGGGGGAAGGAGAAGGACACACACATCCCACAGGGGAAAGGAGAAGGGCGCACACATCCCACAGGGGAAGGAGAAGGACACACACATCCCACAGGGGGAAGGAGAAGGGCGCACATCCCACAGGGGGAAGGAGAAGGACACACATCCCACAGGGGAAGGAGAAGGACACACATCCCACAGGGGGAAGGAGAAGGACACACATCCCACAGGGGAAGGAGAAGGACACACACATCCCACAGGGGGAAGGAGAAGGACACACATCCCACAGGGGAAGGAGAAGGACACACACATCCCACAGGGGGAAGGAGAAGGACACACATCCCACAGGGGGAAGGAGAAGGACACACACATCCCACAGGGGGAAGGAGAAGGACACACACATCCCACAGGGGAAAGGAGAAGGGCGCACACATCCCACAGGGGAAGGAGAAGGACACACACATCCCACAGGGGGAAGGAGAAGGGCGTACACATCCCACAGGGGGAAGGAGAAGGACACACATCCCACAGGGGGAAGGAGAAGGACACACACATCCCACAGGGGAAGGAGAAGGACGCACACATCCCACAGCGGGAAGGAGAAGGACGCACACATCCCACAGGGGAAGGAGAAGGACGCACACATCCCACAGGGGGAAGGAGAAGGACACACATCCCACAGGGGGAAGGAGAAGGACACACACATCCCACAGGGGAAGGAGAAGGACACACATCCCACAGGAGGAAGGAGAAGGACACACACATCCCACAGGGGAAGGAGAAGGACACACATCCCACAGGAGGAAGGAGAAGGACACACACATCCCACAGGGGAAGGAGAAGGACACACACATCCCACAGGGGAAGGAGAAGGGCGCACACATCCCACAGGGGGAAGGAGAAGGACACACACATCCCACAGGGGGAAGGAGAAGGACACACATCCCACAGGGGAAGGAGAAGGACACACATCCCACAGGGGAAGGAGAAGGGCACACACATCCCACAGGGGGAAGGAGAAGGACACACATCCCACAGGGGGAAGGAGAAGGACACACATCCCACAGGGGAAGGAGAAGGACAAACATCCCACAGGGGAAGGAGAAGGACACACACATCCACAGGGGAAGGAGAAGGACACACACATCCCACAGGGGAAGGAGAAGGACACACACATCCCACAGGAGGAAGGAGAAGGACACACACATCCCACAGGGGAAGGAGAAGGACACACATCCCACAGGAGGAAGGAGAAGGACACACACATCCCACAGGGGAAGGAGAAGGACACACACATCCCACAGGGGAAGGAGAAGGACACACATCCCACAGGAGGAAGGAGAAGGACACACACATCCCACAGGGGAAGGAGAAGGACACACACATCCCACAGGGGAAGGAGAAGGGCGCACACATCCCACAGGGGAAGGAGAAGGACACACACATCCCACAGGGGGAAGGAGAAGGACACACACATCCCAGAGGGGGAAGGAGGAGGACACACATCCCACAGGGGGAAGGAGAAGGACACACACATCCCACAGGGAAGGAGAAGGACACACATCTCACAGGGGGAAGGAGAAGGACACACATCCCACAGGAGGAAGGAGAAGGACACACACATCCCACAGGGGGAAGGAGAAGGACACACACATCCCACAGGGGGAAGGAGGAGGACACACATCCCACAGGGGGAAGGAGAAGGACACACACATCCCACAGGGGAAGGAGAAGGACACACATCTCACAGGGGAAGGAGAAGGACACACATCCCACAGGAGGAAGGAGAAGGACACACACATCCCACAGGAGGAAGGAGAAGGACACACACATCCCACAGGGGAAGGAGAAGGGCACACACATCCCACAGGGGGAAGGAGAAGGACACACATCTCACAGGGGGAAGGAGAAGGACACACACATCCCACAGGGGAAGGAGAAGGACACACACATCCCACAGGGGGAAGGAGAAGGACACACACATCCCACAGGGGGAAGGAGAAGGACACACATCCCACAGGGGGAAGGAGAAGGACACACACATCCCACAGGGGGAAGGAGAAGGACACACACATCCCACAGGGGAAGGAGAAGGACACACACATCCCACAGGGAAGGAGAAGGGCGCACACATCCCACAGGGGAAGGAGAAGGGCGCACACATCCCACAGGGGGAAGGAGAAGGGCGCACACATCCCACAGGGGAAGGAGAAGGGCGCACACATCCCACAGGGGGAAGGAGAAGGGCGCACACATCCCACAGGGGAAGGAGAAGGGCGCACACATCCCACAGGGGGAAGGAGAAGGGCGCACACATCCCACAGGGGGAAGGAGAAGGACGCACACATCCCACAGGGGGAAGGAGAAGGGCGCACACATCCCACAGGGGGAAGGAGAAGGACACACACATCCCACAGGGGGAAGGAGAAGGACACACACATCCCACAGGGGGAAGGAGAAGGACACACACATCCCACAGGGGGAAGGAGAAGGAGACACACATCCCACAGGGGGAAGGAGAAGGACACACATCCCACAGGGGGAAGGAGAAGGACACACACATCCCACAGGGGGAAGGAGAAGGACACACACATCCCACAGGGGGAAGGAGAAGGACACACACATCCCACAGGGGAAGGAGAAGGACACACACATCCCACAGGGGGAAGGAGAAGGACACACACATCGCACAGGGGGAAGGAGAAGGACACACACATCCCACAGGGGGAAGGAGAAGGGCACACATCCCACAGGGGAAGGAGAAGGACACACACATCCCACAGGGGAAGGAGAAGGACACACACATCCCACAGGGGGAAGGAGAAGGACACACATCCCACAGGGGGAAGGAGAAGGACACACACATCCCACAGGGGGAAGGAGAAGGACACACACATCCCACAGGGGGAAGGAGAAGGGCGCACACATCCCACAGGGGGAAGGAGAAGGACACACACATCCTACAGGGGAAGGAGAAGGACACACATCCCACAGGGGAAGGAGAAGGACACACATCCCACAGGGGGAAGGAGAAGGGCGCACACATCCCACAGGGGGAAGGAGAAGGACACACACATCCCACAGGGGGAAGGAGAAGGACACACATCCCACAGGGGAAGGAGAAGGACACACATCCCACAGGGGGAAGGAGAAGGACACACACATCCCACAGGGGAAGGAGAAGGACACACATCCCACAGGGGAAGGAGAAGGACACACACATCCCACAGGAGGAAGGAGAAGGACACACACATCCCACAGGGGGAAGGAGAAGGACACACATCCCACAGGGGAAGGAGAAGGACACACATCCCACAGGGGGAAGGAGAAGGACACACATCCCACAGGGGAAGGAGAAGGACACACATCCCACAGGGGAAGGAGAAGGACACACATCCCACAGGGGAAGGAGAAGGACACACACATCCCACAGGGGGAAGGAGAAGGGCACTGTAATGGGCCATAGGACGTTACTAATGGCTCAACAATGAGAACTGAGAGGTGACCGAACATGAGGTTATTTCCCCCTGGAGGACACGACCTATGGTAGATTAACATGGTTGTCGAACATTCATACTAAGGATTTATTACGTCTTGTTGTTCGGTGAAAGGATTCCGGGGTGACGGGAACATTCATCCCGTTGTTGGGCCACCGAAGAAACGTCGATGGAATTGGTCAACCCTTCTAGTATACGACACACTGATTGGTCAACTTCGAGGCAGGATGCCCACACTGTTAGTTCAAAGGCTTTTTGGACTCAGCCATTGTGCTCAGCAAAATGTGTATTGGGACCCATTAAGACTGTACCCCCCACTGGGACTCATGTATAGCTAACTCAATCATGTCTGACCACTCCGGGGCAGGGTAGGCCCGCCCTGAGATCTGGGAGCGTGAGAAACGGACCAGTCGAGTTCTACCTGGTTTTGTCGCTCCTCTGCTCATTGGCCCATACACAAGCCCCAGCCCTTACGTCCCATGCCCCTCCCGGTTGCATTGTTCTATTGTTTACGTGTGTATAAAAGAATGCTGTGTTCATTTGGGAGCAAGTAGTCTCCGTGTGTGGTGTTTGCCTGGATGGTTTAAAGGGTCCACTCTGACTCCCATCCTCTGAGGCCTACAAGAGCTATTCACTCCTTGTTCCTGCTGATCTCGCATTCGATCGCCATGCTTCTCAACCTTCGACCCGTGGTGCTCGATGTGAATTCAGTGACCGAGTCAGCCTACCATTCGATGTGCTCGACCCAGCCTCGGAGGAAGCTGTACGCGGCTGTCGAGCAAAGTGTCGGCCTCGCAGGTCATCGTACGATCGGGCAGTTCAACGGGTGCTAGCCGACCTCGAGAGCGGAGAATTCGGATACGACGGCCCAGGACTTACCAGCGTCTTGGGTTCCCGTTATAGGCACACAATCCACAGGGGGAAGGAGAAGGGCACACACATCCCACAGGGGGAGGAGGAAGGTACACAAGTCAGGGAGGTTGGCAATCACATCCTGGTGGGGAAAGAAGGGAGGAGGGCTGGGAGAGGGAGGCAGACGGGCACACGTCCCGCTGGGGGAGTTGGGCAGATGGGCACATTACACAAGGGAGGGAAGAGGAAACATGTCTCACACACACAGAGGGAGAGAAGAGGGAACGCGTCTCTCACACACAGAGGGAGGGAAGAGGGAACGCGTCTCACACACACAGAGGGAGAGAAGAGGGAACACTTCTCACACACACAGAGGGAGGGAAGAGGGAACATGTCTCACACACAGAGGGAGGGAAGAGGGAACGCGTCTCACACACACACAGAGGGAGGGAAGAGGGAACACGTCTCACACACACACAGAGGAGGGAAGAGGGAACACGTCTCACACACACAGAGGGAGGGAAGAGGGAACACGTCTCACACACACAGAGGGAGGGAAGAGGGAACACGTCTCACACACAGAGGGAGGAAGAGGGAACGCGTCTCTCACACACAGAGGGAGGGAAGAGGGAACGCGTCTCTCACACACAGAGGGAGGGAAGAGGGAACACGTCTCACACACACACAGAGGGAGGGAAGAGGGAACACGTCTCACACACACAGAGGGAGGGAAGAGGGAACACGTCTCACACACACAGAGGGAGGGAAGAGGGAACACGTCTCATACACACAGAGGGAGGGAAGAGGGAACACGTCTCACACACACAGAGGGAGGGAAGAGGGAACATGTCTCTCACACACAGAGGGAGGGAAGAGGGAACGCGTCTCTCACACACAGAGGGAGGGAAGAGGGAACGTCTCTCACACACAGAGGGAGGAAGAGGGAACGCGTCTCTCACACACAGAGGGAGGGAAGAGGGAACGCGTCTCTCACACACAGAGGGAGGGAAGAGGGAACACGTCTCACACACACACAGAGGGAGGGAAGAGGGAACATGTCTCTCACACACAGAGGGAGGGAAGAGGGAACACGTCTCACACACACAGAGGGAGGGAAGAGGGAACGCGTCTCTCACACACAGAGGGAGGGAAGAGGGAACATGTCTCATACACACAGAGGAAGAGGGAACACGTCTCACACACACAGAGGGAGGGAAGAGGGAACGCGTCTCTCACACAAAGAGGGAGGGAAGAGGGAACACGTCTCTCACACACAGAGGGAGGGAAGAGGGAACACGTCTCACACACAAAGAGGGAGGGAAGAGGGAACACGTCTCACACACACAGAGGAAGAGGGAACACGTCTCACACACACAGAGGGAGGGAAGAGGGAACACGTCTCACACATACAGAGGGAGGGAAGAGGGAACGCGTCTCTCACACAAAGAGGGAGGGAAGAGGGAACACGTCTCATACACACAGAGGAAGAGGGAACACGTCTCACACACACAGAGGGAGGGAAGAGGGAACACGTCTCACACATACAGAGGGAGGGAAGAGGGAACACGTCTCATACACACAGAGGGAGGGAAGAGGGAACACGTCTCATACACACAGAGGGAGGGAAGAGGGAACGCGTCTCTCACACACAGAGGGAGGGAAGAGGGAACGCGTCTCACACACACAGAGGGAGAGAAGAGGGAACACTTCTCACACACACAGAGGGAGGGAAGAGGGAACATGTCTCACACACAGAGGGAGGGAAGAGGGAAGCGTCTCACACACACAGAGGGAGAGAACACGTCTCACACACACAGAGGGAGAGAACACGTCTCACACATACAGAGGGAGAGAACACGTCTCACACATACAGAGGGAGAGACCACGTCTCACACATACAGAGGGAGGGAACACGTCTCACACACACAGAGGGAGAGAACACGTCTCACACATACAGAGGGAGAGAACACGTCTCACACATACAGAGGGAGGGAAGAGGGAACACGTCTCACACACACAGAGGGAGGGAAGAGGGAACACGTCTCACACACAGAGGGAGGAAGAGGGAACGCGTCTCTCACACACAGAGGGAGGGAAGAGGGAACACGTCTCACACACACACAGAGGGAGGGAAGAGGGAACACGTCTCACACACACAGAGGGAGGGAAGAGGGAACACGTCTCACACACACAGAGGGAGGGAAGAGGGAACACGTCTCACACACACAGAGGGAGGGAAGAGGGAACACGTCTCACACACACACAGAGGGAGGGAAGAGGGAAGCGTCTCACACACACAGAGGGAGAGAACACGTCTCACACACACAGAGGGAGAGAACACGTCTCACACATACAGAGGGAGAGAACACGTCTCACACATACAGAGGGAGAGACCACGTCTCACACATACAGAGGGAGGGAACACGTCTCACACACACAGAGGGAGAGAACACGTCTCACACATACAGAGGGAGAGAACACGTCTCACACATACAGAGGGAGGGAAGAGGGAACACGTCTCACACACACAGAGGGAGGGAAGAGGGAACACGTCTCACACACAGAGGGAGGAAGAGGGAACGCGTCTCTCACACACAGAGGGAGGGAAGAGGGAACACGTCTCACACACACACAGAGGGAGGGAAGAGGGAACACGTCTCACACACACAGAGGGAGGGAAGAGGGAACACGTCTCACACACACACAGAGGGAGGGAAGAGGGAACACGTCTCACACACACAGAGGGAGGGAAGAGGGAACACGTCTCACACACACAGAGGGAGGGAAGAGGGAACACGTCTCACACACACACAGAGGGAGGGAAGAGGGAACACGTCTCACACACACACAGAGGGAGGGATGAGAGAACATGTCTCACACAGAGGGAGGGAAGAGGGAACACGTCTCACACACACAGAGGGAGGGAAGAGGGAACACGTCTCACACACTCAGAGGGAGGGAACACGTCTGGAACACGTCTCACACATACAAAGGACACAGGGAGCGGACGTGGGACACAAGCATTAGTACTGAGAGGTGACAGGGTGCTGAATCTCTCACCGTATGAAGCAGGTCTCATTGTGATGGTCACAGGGTTCATGACTCTGAACTGCTCTGTGTATGAGATCCAGGTGCTGGAGCCATTGTGAGTCTGTGAGGAAACCATGAGGGGTCATTATACTGAGAGTGTCCACATGGACTGAGGCCTACACACAACAGCCAGGCCTTTTCACTTATATATTAACCCTTGGAATGCCAGAGGGATATAAAAAGTGTACATTAAAAGCTGATTTTCTCACTCATGCCAATCAACTTTAAGATTTGCCATGTTGTTTTTGTTTTTATTGATTCGGAGGAAATAAACAATAATAAACCATTTTCAATTAAGACCCAAGTGGGTATAAAAAAAACTCCTTCCTGACTCCTCAGTACCTTATCTGCACTGATGCAAACCGTCATAATTATCAATATTGTTCTGTTTATCTACGGTATCTAACAACACAGCCTCCCAAGACAAAGATTTCTGCATCCCTACTGCCCTTACTGTACAAAATCCCTTCCTTTGTTTTAGTTGAACGTGCCATTAGTCTTAATGGATGACATCTTGTTCTTAGCTCAGCTGTTTGAGTAAATAATTCATTGGATAGTTCTATGTATTGACCTTGAATGTAAGTGTAAATGGTATCATATCACCCCTTAGACGTTTGGCTAGTCTCTCTTTATAACTCAGATCCTCCAATTTCTTTATCAGTTTTGTTGCACGTCTCTGCACCTTTTCCAGTTCAGTAATGTCTTTTTTTAGAACAGGCGCCCAAAATTGTACTCCATATTCTAGATGAGGCCTAACCAAGGATTTATACAGAGGTAGGATAATATTCCCATCCCTTGCTTCTACACCTCTTTTTATACAGGCTAGTACTCTATTTGCTCTTGCAGCAGCTGAGTGACTCTGCACACTGCTGTGAAGTCTATTGTCTATCAGTTCTCCTACATCTTTCTCTAATGAGGATTCCCCATGTTGTTTCCCATTTAGTGTATATGTAGCATGTTTGTACCCTCATTTTACTCAGCAGGAAAAGCCCTGTAACATTTTTTGTATTAAAATAATTGTACTGATCCTTTCCCTCTCAGCCGCCCCCCTTTTGGTTTTGTTGATGACATAATAGAGTAGATAATAATTTAACATAATTAATGATCATGGATTACTGGATTCAAGTTCTTTAATTAAAACCCACAATTACTATACTTTTATTGAGGGGAGTGAATTAGAACGTGGCTCCCACTTACATTTTTTGCCTTTTGTCACCATTTTCTGGTTGCAATAATGTGTTCCTTGTAAACAATATTATGTGTAATTAATAAAAGAATGTTTTTGTGTGTTTCATAAAGTACAGTATAACTGGGGGCTCCCACAGTCTGCTCCCCAATATAACCAGTATAACTGGGGGCTCCCACCGTCTGCTCCCCAATATAACCAGTATAACTGGGGGCTCCCACAGTCTGCTCCCCAATATAACCAGTATAACTGGGGGCTCCCACCGTCTGCTCCCCAATATAACCAGTATAACTGGGGCTCCCACTGTCTGCTCCCCAATATAACCAGTATAACTGGGGGCTCCCACCATCTGCTCCCAAATATAACCAGTATAACTGGGGGCTCCCACAGTCTGCTCCCCAATATAACCAGTAAAACTGGGGGCTCCCACTACTTGCTCCCCAATATAACCAGTATAACTGGGGGCTCCCACTGTCTGCTCCCCAATATAACCAGTATAACTGGGGAATCCCACTGTCTGCTCCCCAATATAACCAGTATAACTGGGGGCTCCCACTACTTGCTCCCCAATATAACCAGTATAACTGGGGGCTCCCACTGTCTGATCCCAATATAACTGGGGGCTCCCACTGTCTGCTTCCACATATAACCAGTATAACTGGGGGCTCCCACAGTCTGCTCCCCAATATAACCAGCAAAACTGGGGGCTACTACTGTCTTCTCCCAATATAACCAGTATAACTGAGGAATCCCACCGTCTGCTCCCCAATATAACCAGTATAACTGGGGGCTCCCACTGTCTGCTCCCCAATATAACCAGTATAACTGGGGGCTCCACTCTCTGCTCTCCAATATAACCAGTATAACTGGGGGCTCCCACTCTCTGCTCCCCAATATAACCAGTATAACTGGGGGCTCCCACTGTCTGCTCCCCAATAAAACCAGTAGTACAGGAGATCCCACCGTCTGCTCCCCAATATAACCAGTAGATCTCACTGCCTGCTCCCAATATAAACAGTAGAACAGGGGATCCCACTGCCTGCTCCCCAATATAATCAGAAGAACGGTGCTCCCACTGCCTGCTCCCCAGTGTAACTAGTGGAACAGACTGATCCCCAATATAAACAGTAGAATAGGGGCTCCCACTGCCTGCTCCCCAATATAAACAGTAGAACAGGGGCTCCCACTGCCTGCTCCCCAATATAAAATGTAGAACAGGGGATCCCACTGCCTGCTCCCCAATATAACCAGTATATCCCACTGCCTGCTCCCCAATATAAACAGTAGAATAGGGGCTCCCACTGCCTGCTCCCCAATATAAACAGTAGAACAGGGGCTCCCACTGCCTGCTCCCCAATATAAACAGTAGAACAGGGGCTCCCACTGCCTGCTCCCCAATATAAACAGTAGAACAGGGGCTCCCACTGCCTGCTCCCCAATATAAACAGTAGAACAGAGGCTCCCACTGCCTGCTCCCCAATATAAACAGTAGAACAGGGGCTCCCACTGCCTGCTCCCCAATATAACCAGTAGAACAGAGGCTCCCACTGCCTGCTCCCCAATATAAACAGTAGAACAGGGGATCCCACTGCCTGCTCCCCAATATAACCAGTATATCCCACTGCCTGCTCCCCAATATAAACAGTAGAATAGGGGCTCCCACTGCCTGCTCCCAATATAAACAGTAGAACAGGGGCTCCCACTGCCTGCTCCCCAATATAAACAGTAGAACAGGGGCTCCCACTGCCTGCTCCCCAATATAAACAGTAGAACAGGGGCTCCCACTGCCTGCTCCCCAATATAAACAGTAGAACAGAGGCTCCCACTGCCTGCTCCCCAGTGTAACCAGTGGAACAGACTGATCCCCATACCTCAGTCCCAGCTGCACTCAGTACTCACCCCCATGTCCCTCCCCAATCACCACTAGGGGCAACGGGAAACAGAGGAGCACCAACAACCACATCATGGCTCCGCGATCCACTAGTCACGGCTGATCTCCCAATCACTCGGCAATCCGCTGGCTGCCCTGCCAACCTCCAGCATGGACGCCTGGAATGCACCTGCTGCATGCTGGGACGTGTAGTCTTTAATTCGTGTTCCGGTATTGTCAGGCAGTGAGTGGTGATGGGTGTGTAGAGGCGTTGTTGTTGTGTACAGTGGTGTTAGGTACACACTGGGGGCAGTGACCACACTTACCTTGTGCCGTTCAGGTACACATATTATATGAACAGGATAAAGTCAGGACCCATGTACAAATACAATTCCTCTCTAAAATAGGAGCTAAAATCAAAATAATGGTGCTGCCTCTGTCTTTAGTCTATATTAACCTGCCTGTGCTGAGAACCCCTTCATGGAAATGCTACATGTAAATAATACAAGATCAAGCTGCAATAAGATTTGAATAAACCAGCTGGGGGGGGGGGGGGGTAGTATCAAACCCCCGACATTTAAATTGACCAACGAGGGACGCTTTTGTTTTAGGTGGTGTTTATGGGGGTGTGGCTTGTGGGCGGGGCATTACCTAGAATGTTGAGGTTATTGCAAGATATATTGACACCTCTTTGTGTAACTGAATACATTATTTGCAGCAAGACTAAAGTATTTTATTGACACAGACTAATGTATACACACCTATCCTGTATAATCATACCTGGGATCTCTCCGGATTTGCCCCGAGACTCTGGTTCTGACAGAGCGTTACCGGGTCTCCGGGGCAGAGGCTGATTCCTCCGGATGTGGGGCGTTTCTATTGAAACTCTACCACATCTACTGTTTCTCCTGCTGTTCCTTCTTCCCCAGCCTTCTGTGTGACACCTTTAAGTCCTACCCCCCCGCTCGCATCAAGCACCACCCCTTTTTGACGCGATTAGTGTAATTTTTGTCACCCCCTGTTGAACAGAGGACTCCCCTCCGGTTAACTGGAAGTTCCCAGGTATGTGTATAATAATCCGCCACGTGTATGTTTGTCTGATGCAGACATGCGCAGTAGAGACTGCCTAAACGTAGGCCAGACATCATTCCTGGGAACTTTTTATTGTTGTCTCCCGGAGGGGAGTCCTCTGGTGCCATGGGTGGTGTGAAGAATGACGCGTATTGCGTCAAAAAGCGGCGGGTCTTAACGCGAGTGCCAGGGGAGGGCTTAAAAAAAGGCTGGGGGAAGGAGCTACACCGGGGTAAAAAGTGGAAGTGGGTAGAGCTTCAACAGAAACTCCCCACATCCGGAGGACTCGGCCTCCACCCGGAGACCTGGTAAAGCAGTGCCAAAACCGGAGTCTCTGGGGCAAATCCGGAGAGTTCTCAAGTATGCCAGACATGCGCAGTACAGACTGCCTGAACGAGGGCCAAACATGCGCAGTACAGACTGCCTGAACGAGGGCCAAACATGCGCAGTACAGACTGCCTGAACGAGGGCCAAACATGCGCAGTACAGACTGCCTGAACGCAGGCCAGACATGCACAGTACAGACTGCCTGAACGAGGGCCAAACATGCGCAGTACAGACTGCCTGAACGAGGGCCAAACATGCGCAGTACCGACTGCCTGAACGCAGGCCAGACATGCGCAGTACAGACTGCCTGAACGCAGGCCAGACATGCGCAGTACAGACTGCCTGAACACAGACAGACATGCACAGTACAGACTGCCTGAACACAGACCAGACATGCGCAGTACAGACTGCCTGAACACAGGCCAGACATGCACAGTACAGACTGCCTGAACGCAGGCCAGACATGCGCAGTACAGACTGCCTGAACGCAGGCCAGACATGCGCAGTACAGACTGCCCGAATACAGGCCAGAGATGTAGTCATACACAGTAAAGACTGCCCGAATACAGGCCAAACATGCGCAGTACAGACTGCCTGAACGCAGGCCAGACATGCACAGTACAGACTGCCTGAACGAGGGCCAAACATGCGCAGTACAGACTGCCTGAACGCAGGCCAGACATGCACAGTACAGACTGCCTGAACGCAGGCCAGACATGCGCAGTACAGACTGCCTGAACACAGACCAGACATGCACAGTACAGACTGCCTGAACACAGACCAGACATGCGCAGTACAGACTGCCTGAACACAGGCCAGACATGCACAGTACAGACTGCCTGAACGCAGGCCAGACATGCGCAGTACAGACTGCCTGAACGCAGGCCAGACATGCGCAGTACAGACTGCCCGAATACAGGCCAGAGATGTAGTCATACACAGTAAAGACTGCCCGAATACAGGCCAGACATGCACAGTACAGACTGCCCGAACGCAGGCCAGACATGCACAGTACATACTGCCCGAACGCAGGCCAGACATGCACAGTACATACTGCCCGAACGCAGGCCAGACATGCACAGTACAGACTGCCTGAACACAGGCCAGACATGCACAGTACAGACTGCCTGAACACAGGCCAGACATGCACAGTACAGACTGCCTGAACACAGGCCAGACATGCACAGTACAGACTGCCTGAACACAGACCAGACATGCACAGTACAGACTGCCTGAACACAGGCCAGACATGCACAGTACAGACTGCCTGAACACAGGCCAGACATGCACAGTACAGACTGCCTGAACGCGGGCCAGACATGCACAGTACAGACTGCCTGAACACAGACCAGACATGCACAGTACAGACTGCCCGAACACAGGCCAGACGTGTGCAATACAGACTGCCTGAACACAGACCAGACATGCACAGTACAGACTGCCTGAACACAGGCCAGACATGCACAGTACAGACTGCCTGAACACAGGCCAGACATGCACAGTACAGACTGCCTGAACACAGACCAGACATGCGCAGTACAGACTGCCTGAACACAGGCCAGACATGCGCAGTACAGACTGCCTGAACACAGGCCAGACATGCACAGTACAGACTGCCTGAACACAGACCAGACATGCACAGTACAGACTGCCTGAACACAGACCAAACATGCACAGTACAGACTGCCTGAATACAGACCAGACATGCACAGTACAGACTGCCTGAACACAGGCCAGACATGCACAGTACAGACTGCCTGAACACAGACCAGACATGCACAGTACAGACTGCCTGAACACAGGCCAGACATGCACAGTACAGACTTCCTGAACACAGGCCAGACATGCACAGTACAGACTGCCTGAACACAGGCCAGACATGCACAGTACAGACTGCCTGAACACAGGCCAGACATGCACAGTACAGACTGCCTGAACACAGGCCAGACATGTGCAGTACAGACTGCCTGAACACAGGCCAGACATGCACAGTACAGACTGCCTGAACACAGGCCAGACATGCATAGTACAGACTGCCTGAACACAGGCCAGACATGCACAGTACAGACTGCCTGAACACAGGCCAGACATGCACAGTACAGACTGCCTGAACACAGACCAGACATGCACAGTACAGACTGCCTGAACACAGACCAGACATGCATAGTACAGACTGCCTGAACACAGGCCAGACATGCACAGTACAGACTGCCTGAACACAGGCCAGACATGCATAGTACAGACTGCCTGAACACAGGCCAGACATGCACAGTACAGACTGCCTGAACACAGACCAGACATGCGCAGTACAGACTGCCTGAACACAGGCCGGACATGCACAGTACAGACTGCCCGAACACAGGCCAGACATGCACAGTACAGACTGCCCGAACACAGACCAGACATGCACAGTACAGACTGCCCGAACACAGACCAGACATGCACAGTACAGACTGCCCGAACACAGGCCAGACATGCACAGTACAGACTGCCCGAACACAGGCCAGACATGCACAGTACAGACTGCCCGAACACAGGCCAGACATGCACAGTACAGACTGCCTGAACACAGGCCAGACATGCACAGTACAGACTGCCCGAACACAGACCAGACATGCACAGTACAGACTGCCCGAACACAGACCAGACATGCACAGTACAGACTGCCCGAACACAGGCCAGACATGCACAGTACAGACTGCCCGAACACAGGCCAGACATGCACAGTACAGACTGCCTGAACACAGGCCAGACATGCACAGTACAGACTGCCTGAACACAGACCAGACATGCACAGTACAGACTGCCTGAACACAGACCAGACATGCACAGTACAGACTGCCTGAACACAGGCCAGACATGCACAGTACAGACTGCCTGAACACAGGCCAGACATGCACAGTACAGACTGCCTGAACACAGGCCAGACATGCACAGTACAGACTGCCTGAACACAGGCCAGACATGCACAGTACAGACTGCCTGAACACAGGCCAGACATGCGCAGTACAGACTGCCTGAACACAGACCAGACATGCACAGTACAGACTGCCTGAACACAGGCCAGACATGCGCAGTACAGACTGCCTGAACACAGACCAGACATGCACAGTACAGACTGCCTGAACACAGGCCAGACATGCGCAGTACAGACTGCCTGAACACAGGCCAGACATGCACAGTACAGACTGCCTGAACACAGACCAGACATGCACAGTACAGACTGCCTGAACACAGACCAGACATGCACAGTACAGACTGCCTGAACACAGACCAGACATGCACAGTACAGACTGCCCGAACACAGACCAGACATGCACAGTACAGACTGCCCGAACACAGGCCAGACATGCACAGTACAGACTGCCTGAACACAGGCCAGACATGCACAGTACAGACTGCCTGAACACAGGCCAGACATGCACAGTACAGACTGCCTGAACACAGACCAGACATGCGCAGTACAGACTGCCTGAACACAGGCCAGACATGCACAGTACAGACTGCCCGAACACAGGCCAGACATGCGCAGTACAGACTGCCTGAACACAGGCCAGACATGCACAGTACAGACTGCCTGAACACAGACCAGACATGCACAGTACAGACTGCCTGAACACAGGCCAGACATGCGCAGTACAGACTGCCTGAACACAGACCAGACATGCACAGTACAGACTGCCTGAACACAGGCCAGACATGCACAGTACAGACTGCCTGAACACAGGCCAGACATGCACAGTACAGACTGCCTGAACACAGGCCAGACATGCACAGTACAGACTGCCTGAACACAGGCCAGACATGCACAGTACAGACTGCCTGAACACAGGCCAGACATGCACAGTACAGACTGCCTGAACACAGACCAGACATGCACAGTACAGACTGCCTGAACACAGGCCAGACATACACAGTACAGACTGCCTGAACACAGGCCAGACATGCACAGTACAGACTGCCCGAACACAGGCCAGACATGCACAGTGCAGACTGCCTGAACACAGGCCAGACATGCACAGTACAGACTGCCCGAACACAGGCCAGACATGCACAGTACAGACTGCCTGAACACAGACCAGACATGCACAGTACAGACTGCCTGAACACAGGCCAGACATGCACAGTACAGACTGCCTGAACACAGGCCAGACATACACAGTACAGACTGCCTGAACACAGGCCAGACATGCACAGTACAGACTGCCTGAACACAGGCCAGACATGCACAGTACAGACTGCCTGAACACAGACCAGACATGCACAGTACAGACTGCCTGAACACAGGCCAGACATGCACAGTACAGACTGCCTGAACACAGACCAGACATGCACAGTACAGACTGCCCGAACACAGGCCAGACATGCACAGTACAGACTGCCTGAACACAGGCCAGACATGCACAGTACAGACTGCCTGAACACAGGCCAGACATGCACAGTACAGACTGCCTGAACACAGGCCAGACATGCACAGTACAGACTGCCTGAACACAGACCAGACATGCACAGTACAGACTGCCTGAACACAGGCCAGACATGCACAGTACAGACTGCCTGAACACAGGCCAGACATGCACAGTACAGACTGCCTGAACACAGGCCAGACATGCACAGTACAGACTGCCTGAACACAGACCAGACATGCACAGTACAGACTGCCTGAACACAGACCAGACATGCACAGTACAGACTGCCCGAACACAGGCCAGACGTGTGCAATACAGACTGTCTGAACACAGGCCAGAGATTTAGTCATACACAGTAAGGACTGCCCGAACGCTTGACCCGTGTACGCTGTCTTTTACACTAGTATTAAATATTAACTTCATGTATATGGGAGTTTTATTACTGTGGAGCAATGTGATACACACTATTCTGATCTCCAGAAAAGAGGGACAAAAGAATAGAAAAGAGGGACAGAGGGATTTGGATCTCAAAGAGGGACACTTGAGAGGTACAAGTAAGTACTAGTTCCAGTTATATATCCTTGCTATTAGTGATGTGATTAAATTACAGGAATAAGATTCCCGCCACAACAAAGTATTAGAGAATAAGGGATCTAGCTGTATAATAGGACACATGTCCAGGACAGACTTGAAAACGAGAGAAATCTCAATGTATTCTTCCTGGTAAAACATTTTCTAATAAATAAATAAATGTAAAAATACAAAGTTGTGGCAAAATCACAAAATTGTCATCTTTGGACCCAATCTAAAATTGCCATTTTTTTAAACAGAGTTGATATCTGCTGAATGAAACAAACAGGAAACTAAGTGGACATTTTGATAAGATCATGATCCTACTGAAAGTGGTAAAGTGATTGTTGTGGGGGGTATGGGTGGCAATGTGTCATTGTATCATCAGACATTACAATATGTCCGAAATCTATACATAGAATGCTGTGAAATTATACGATAGTTCATTTTACAGACAGGTTATGAAAGACAACCTTGAGGACCGGAAGGTTGCTCATCCCTGTTACCCTCAATTAGTTAACATTAAAGTGATAGTAATACTTAAAGGGATAGTAATACTTTCTTTTATCTTTATTTTATTTTGTAGGCATTAAAAAAACATGAAGAATTATATAAGTCTTATCTCTCAAACCTTTATGGTTTGAGAGATATTCACAAGCAAAGTTTCCCCTCCCGCCCCTTTTACCTAGTGTAAGCCATCTCTTCTCAGATGTGGAATTCAGTCCATAGACCAGACAGATAACAGCAGGGGACAATCTCCTTCCTATGAGAACAATGAAAGCCCTGCCCCCCTTGACAAGTTTTTCAGGTTTTTCCCTTATCTTAATTGAAGATTGTCCCTCTCTGCAGTCTACCTGGGCACCTCCCTTCTGATCTGGCTGAGCAGTGTTACATCAGTAAAAGGGGCGGGAGGGGGATACTTTGTCATTGAATTACTCTTGTACTACAACTCTGACAGAACTGAAATAACACTCTCCAAAGTCCAAATACTATGAAGATTAATTAGAGCTGCTTTTATTATGAAACATTACTATCCCTTTAAAATTAATTTTATTTTATATTGTAGCTATAAAAAACATTAAAAATGATATAATTCTTATCTCTCAAACCTTTATGGTTTGAGAGATATTGACAAGTAAAGTTTTCCCCTCACTGGCTGTTTCAGCCAAGTCTGCCATCTAGCTGACAGACTTGGAATCCGGTCACCAGATCACCCTGCGGCTCTTAAGCAGACACGGGATTGCAATATATAAAAATAACTATTTCACTGGAAGGGTCTACAATTCGTGCTTGCAAACCAGGCAGACTTTGTAGGCTATTCTAGTTAAGTAGTTATTTTTATATCTTGTAATCTCGGCTCTGCTGAAGAGCTGCAGCCGGTCTGCGGACTGGATTCCAAATATGTCAGCTAGAGCACTGACATCACTCAGGGGAAACTTTACTTGCGAATACCTCTCACTAAAAAGACATATTGTTTTTAATGTTTTTTCCATGGCTAAAATATAAAATAAAATTAATTTTAAGTATTATTATCACTTTAACTTAGGAGCAAAACATTAACATAGGAGCAAAGCTCATAACCATTCCGTGTACAGCGCATCTTCTTCAATTCTATTTATGGTATGATCACGGATCTCCATCACCGGTATTTTCCCTGTGTCACTCCAACCCTGGTATCCCTGTGTTTAGGAGACCAGACTGAGTGGTGTGTATATAAGTGTATCACCCTGGTGTCCCTGTGTTTAGGAGATCAGACTGTGTGGTGTGTGTATATAAGTGTATCACCCTGGTGTCCCTGTGTTTAGGAGATCAGGCTGTGTGGTGTGTGTATATAAGTGTATCACCCTGGTGTCCCTGTGTTTAGGAGATCAGACTGTGTGGTGTGTATATGAGTGTATCACCCTGGTGTCCCTGTGTTTAGGAGATCAGACTGTGTGGTGTGTGTATATAAGTGTATCACCCTGGTGTCCCTGTGTTTAGGAGATCAGACTGTGTGGTGTGTGTATATAAGTGTATCACCGTGGTGTCCCTGTGTTTAGGAGATCAGACTGTGTGGTGTGTATATAAGTGTATCACCCTGGTGTCCCTGTGTTTAGGAGATCAGACTGTGTGGTGTGTATATAAGTGTATCACCCTGGTGTACCTGTGTTTAGGGGATCAGACTGTGTGGTGTGTATATAAGTGTATCACCCTGGTGTCCTTGTGTTTAGGTTATCATACTGTGTGGTGTGTATATAATTGTATCACCCTGGTGTCCCTGTGTTTAGGAGATCAGACTGTGTGGTGTGTATATAAGTGTATCACCCTGGTGTCCCTGTGTTTAGGAAGTCAGACTGTGTGGTTTGTATATAAGTGTATCACCTTGATGTCCCTGTGTGTAGGAGATCAGACTGTGTGGTGTGTGTATATAAGTGTATCACCCTGGTGTCCCTGTGTTTAGGAGATCAGACTGTGTGGTGTGTGTATATAAGTGTATCACCCCAGTGTCCCTGTGTTTAGGAGATTAGACTGTGTGGTGTGTATATAAGTGTATCACCCTGGTGTCCCTGTGTTTAGGAGATCAGACTGTGTGGTGTGTATATAAGTGTATCACCCTGGTGTCCCTGTGTTTAGGAGATCAGACTGTGTGATGTGTATAGAAGTGTATCACTCTGGTGTTCCTGTGTTTAGGAGATCAGACTGTGTGGTGTGTATATAAGTGTATCACCCTGGTGTCCCTGTGTTTAGGAGGTCAGACTGTGTGGTGTGTATATAAGTGTATCACCCTGGTGTCCCTGTGTGTAGGAGATCAGACTGTGTGGTGTGTATATAAGTGTATCACCCTGGTCTCCCTGTGATTAGGAGATCAGACTGTGTGGTGTGTATAGAAGTGCATCACCCTGGTATCCCTGTGTTTAGGAGATCAGACTGTGTGGTGTGTATATAAGTGTATCACCCTGGTGTCCCTGTGTTTAGGAGATCAGACTGTGTGGTGTGTATATAAGTGTATCACCCTGGTGTCCCTGTGTTTAGGAGACCAGACTGAGTGGTGTGTGAATAAGTGTATCACCCTGGTGTCACTGTGTTTAGGAGATCAGACTGTGTGGTGTGTATATAAGTGTATCACATTAAATCCCTCTGTCCCACCCTGGTGTCCCTGTGCTTAGGAGATCAGACTGCGTGGTGTGTATATAAGTGTTTCGCATTAAATCCCTCTGTCCCACCCTGGTATCCCTGTGTTTAGGAGACCAGACTGAGTGGTGTGTGTATAAGTGTATCACCCTGGTGTCCCTGTGTTTAGGAGACCAGACTGAGTGGTGTGTGAATAAGTGTATCACCCTGGTGTCCCTGTGTTTAGGAGATCGCACTGTGTGGTTTGTATATAAGTGTATCACCGTGGTGTCCCTGTGTTTAGGAGATCAGACTGTGTGGTGTGTATATAAGTGTATCACCCTGGTGTCTTTATGTTTAGGAGATCAGACTGTGTGGTGTGTATAGAAGTGTATCACCCTGGTGTCCCTGTGTTTAGGAGATCAGACTGTGTGGTGTGTATATAAGTGTATCACCCTGGTGTCCCTGTGTTTAGGAGATCAGACTGTGTGGTGTGTATATAAATGTATCACCCTGGTGTCCTTATGTTTAGGAGATCAGACTGTGTGGTATGTATATAGAAGTGTATCACCCTGGTGTCCCTGTGTTTAGGAGATCAGACTGTGTGGTGTGTATATAAGTGTATCACCCTGCTGTCCCTGTGTTTAGGAGATCAGACTGTGTGGTGTGTATAGAAGTGTATCACCCTGGTGTCCCTGTGTGTAGGAGATCAGACTGTGTGGTGTGTATATAAGTGTATCACCCTGGTGTCCCTGTGTTTAGGAGATCAGACTGTGTGCTGTGTATATAAGTGTATCACCCTGGTGTCCCTGTGTTTAGGAGATCAGACTGTGTGGTGTGTATATGAGTGTATCACCCTGGTGTCCCTGTGTTTAGGAGATCAGACTGTGTGGTGTGTGTATATAAGTGTATCACCCTGGTGTCCCTGTGTTTAGGAGATCAGACTGTGTGGTGTGTGTATATAAGTGTATCACCCTGGTGTCCCTGTGTTTAGGAGATCAGACTGTGTGGTGTGTATATAAGTGTATCACCCTGGTGTCCCTGTGTTTAGGAGATCAGACTGTGTGGTGTGTATATAAGTGTATCACCCTGGTGTACCTGTGTTTAGGGGATCAGACTGTGTGGTGTGTATATAAGTGTATCACCCTGGTGTCCTTGTGTTTAGGTTATCATACTGTGTGGTGTGTATATAATTGTATCACCCTGGTGTCCCTGTGTTTAGGAGATCAGACTGTGTGGTGTGTATATAAGTGTATCACCCTGGTGTCCCTGTGTTTAGGAGGTCAGACTGTGTGGTTTGTATATAAGTGTATCACCTTGATGTCCCTGTGTGTAGGAGATCAGACTGTGTGGTGTGTGTATATAAGTGTATCACCCTGGTGTCCCTGTGTTTAGGAGATCAGACTGTGTGGTGTGTGTATATAAGTGTATCACCCCAGTGTCCCTGTGTTTAGGAGATTAGACTGTGTGGTGTGTATATAAGTGTATCACCCTGGTGTCCCTGTGTTAGGAGATCAGACTGTGTGGTGTGTATATAAGTGTATCACCCTGGTGTTCCTGTGTTTAGGAGATCAGACTGTATGGTGTGTATATAAGTGTATCACCCTGGTGTCCCTGTGTTTAGGAGATCAGACTGTGTGGTGTGTATATAAGTGTATCATCCTGGTGTCCCTGTGTTTAGGAGACCAGACTGAGTGGTGTGTATATAAGTGTATCACCCTGGTGTCCCTGTGTTTAGGAGATCAGACTGTGTGGTGTGTGTATATATGTGTATCACCCTGGTGTCCCTGTGTTTAGGAGATCAGACTGTGTGGTGTGTATATAAGTGTATCACCCTGGTGTCCCTGTGTTTAGGCGATCAGACTGTGTGGTGTGTGTATATAAGTGTATCACCCTGGTGTCCCTGTGTTGAGGAGATCAGACTGTGTGATGTGTATATAAGTGTATAACCCCGGTGTCCCTGTGTTTAGGAGATCAGACTGTGTGGTGTGTATATTAGTGTATCACCCTGGTGTCCCTGTGTGTAGGAGATCAGACTGTGTGGTGTGTATATAAGTGTATCACCCTGGTGTCCCTGTGTTTAGGAGATCAGACTGTGTGATGTGTATATAAGTGTATCACCCTGGTGTCCCTGTGTTTAGGAGATCAGACTGTGTGATGCGTAAAGAAGTGTATCACCCTGGTGTCCCTGTGTTTAGGAGATCAGACTGTGTGGTGTGTATATAAGTGTATCACCCTGGTGTCCCTGTGTTTAGGAGATCAGACTGTGTGGTGTGTATATAAGTGTATCACCCTGATGTCCCTGTGTTTAGGAGATCAGACTGTGTGGTGTGTATATAAGTGTATCACCCTGGTGTCCCTGTGTTTAGGAGATCAGACTGTGTGGTGTGTATATAAGTGTATCACCCTGGTGTCCCTGTGTTTAGGAGATCAGACTGTGTGGTGTGTATATAAGTGTATCATCCTGGTGTCCCTGTGTTTAGGAGACCAGACTGAGTGGTGTGTATATAAGTGTATCACCCTGGTGTCCCTGTGTTTAGGAGATCAGACTGTGTGGTGTGTGTATATAAGTGTATCACCCTGGTGTCCCTGTGTTTAGGAGATCAGACTGTGTGGTGTGTATATAAGTGTATCACCCTGGTGTCCCTGTGTTTAGGCGATCAGACTGTGTGGTTTGTGTATATAAGTGTATCACCCTGGTGTCCCTGTGTTTAGGAGATCAGACTGTGTGGTGTGTGTATAAGTGTATCACCCTGGTGTACCTGTGTTTAGGAGATCAGACTGTGTGGTGTGTGTATATAAGTGTATCACCCTGGTGTCCCTGTGTTTAGGAGATCAGACTGTGTGGAGTGTGTATATAAGTGTATCACCCTGGTGTTCCTGTGTTTAGGAGATCAGACTGTATGGTGTGTATATAAGTGTATCACCCTGGTGTCCCTGTGTTTAGGGGATCAGACTGTGTGGTGTGTATATAAGTGTATCACCCTGGTGTCCTTGTGTTTAGGTTATCATACTGTGTGGTGTGTATATAATTGTATCACCCTGGTGTCCCTGTGTTTAGGAGATCAGACTGTGTGGTGTGTATATGAGTGTATCACCCTGGTGTCCCTGTGTTTAGGAGGTCAGACTGTGTGGTTTGTATATAAGTGTATCACCTTGATGTCCCTGTGTGTAGGAGATCAGACTGTGTGGTGTGTGTATATAAGTGTATCACCCTGGTGTCCCTGTGTTTAGGAGATCAGACTGTGTGGTGTGTGTATATAAGTGTATCACCCCAGTGTCCCTGTGTTTAGGAGATTAGACTGTGTGGTGTGTATATAAGTGTATCACCCTGGTGTCCCTGTGTTTAGGAGATCAGACTGTGTGGTGTGTATATAAGTGTATCACCCTGGTGTTCCTGTGTTTAGGAGATCAGACTGTATGGTGTGTATATAAGTGTATCACCCTGGTGTCCCTGTG
This sequence comes from Rhinophrynus dorsalis, assembly GCA_037306005.1. Taxonomy (NCBI): domain Eukaryota; kingdom Metazoa; phylum Chordata; class Amphibia; order Anura; family Rhinophrynidae; genus Rhinophrynus; species Rhinophrynus dorsalis. The sequence continues at coordinate 179,172 of JBBDGT010000270.1, forward strand.
TTTAGGAGATCAGACTGTGTGGTGTGTATATAAGTGTATCATCCTGGTGTCCCTGTGTTTAGGAGATCAGACTGTGTGATGTGTATATAAGTGTATCACCCTGGTGTCCTTGTGTTTAGGAGACCAGACTGTGTGGTGTGTATGTAAGTGTATCACCCTGGTGTCCCTGTGTGTAGGAGATCACACTGTGTGGTGTGTATAGAAGTGTATCACCCTGGTGTCACTGTGTTTAGGAGATCAGACTGTGTGGTGTGTATATGCGTGTATCACCCTGGTGTCCCTGTGTTTAGGAGATCAGACTGTGTGGTGTGTATAGAAGTGTATCACTCTGGTGTTCCTGTGTTTAGGAGATCAGACTGTGTGGTGTGTATATAAGTGTATCACCCTGGTGTCCCTGTGTTTAGGAGGTCAGACTGTGTGGTGTGTATATAAGTGTATCACCCTGGTGTCCCTGTGTGTAGGAGATCAAACTGTGTGGTGTGTATATAAGTGTATCACCCTGGTGTCCCTGTGATTAGGAGATCAGACTGTGTGGTGTGTATAGAAGTGCATCACCCTGGTATCCCTGTGTTTAGGAGATCAGACTGTGTGGTGTGTATATAAGTGTATCACCCTGGTGTCCCTGTGTTTAGGAGATCAGACTGTGTGGTGTGTATATAAGTGTATCACCCTGGTGTCCCTGTGTTTAGGAGACCAGACTGAGTGGTGTGTGAATAAGTGTATCACCCTGGTGTCACTGTGTTTAGGAGATCAGACTGTGTGGTGTGTATATAAGTGTATCACATTAAATCCCTCTGTCCCACCCTGGTGTCCCTGTGCTTAGGAGATCAGACTGCGTGGTGTGTATATAAGTGTTTCGCATTAAATCCCTCTGTCCCACCCTGGTATCCCTGTGTTTAGGAGACCAGACTGAGTGGTGTGTGAATAAGTGTATCACCCTGGTGTCCCTGTGTTTAGGAGATCGCACTGTGTGGTTTGTATATAAGTGTATCACCGTGGTGTCCCTGTGTTTAGGAGATCAGACTGTGTGGTGTGTATATAAGTGTATCACCCTGGTGTCTTTATGTTTAGGAGATCAGACTGTGTGGTGTGTATAGAAGTGTATCACCCTGGTGTCCCTGTGTTTAGGAGATCAGACTGTGTGGTGTGTATATAAGTGTATCACCCTGGTGTCCCTGTGTTTAGGAGATCAGACTGTGTGGTGTGTATATAAATGTATCACCCTGGTGTCCTTATGTTTAGGAGATCAGACTGTGTGGTATGTATATAGAAGTGTATCACCCTGGTGTCCCTGTGTTTAA